>MU224136.1:5299898-5326730 GCA_018584345.1 Thuja plicata | reverse complement strand
TGGATCACTCAAAGATCCTACATGGGGTGAAGTGGACCAAATACCCAAGGGAGAAGGCCAAACCCAACATTTAAAATGCAAGCCCTCACATGGCTGCCCAAACACTTCCCTTCTCATTATCAACCAATAACAACAACATACCCTTATGACCCCCAAATTAAATAACAATAAGGGAGGCTTCATGGAGCTCATACTCCATGCTTTTTCCCTCTCCTTCTTGAGGAGAAACTCTACACCAAGGGCTGCCAAAACTCCTCCACCCCCAAGGCTACTTTTCCCTCCCAAGGGTGAGTGAGCCTTGAAACTCCCATTAACAACATATACAAATAAAAAAAAATAAATGCATTGCAATAACATCAACATAACAATAACAATAAGCTCATAGATCCAATAAGCCATAACAACACAAGCAACATCCATCCTTTGCAAGATCAACATAAAACAACAAGAGAGAGAGTTTCAACAAGTCCACCAACCTAGAATTCGAGCTTAAGGAAAGATAGTTGTAGAAGAGATCCCTTTTAGCCTAATTCCTCCTTCCAAGATCACCAACTTGAGTTGTGTCTCTAAGTTAGAGAGTGGGTGTTCAAACTCTCCAACATGGAGAGTTCCCACTAAAAAGCTACTAGAAAGCTCATGGGGAGAAGGAAAGTTCTCTAATTGGTCCCTCTTCCCTAAACTCTTACACCTTACTAAAAATAGATCCAAAAAGGGGAACTCCTAAAAGGTGAATAATGCCTTAGCACAAAGATGGAAGGGTGGTCTATCCAAGGTCAAGCCTCACAAGAGTTATTTTCGTCCAACTTGGGAAACCAACTTTTTGAAAGGGTCACATGGTCAAACAGAGGCTATCCTAGAGTGAAAATGGCCCTTAACTATTGGTATAACAAGTGGGCTACCCAAAAATGACCCCAACACACTTCTAGACACTTTCTAACCCCTCCAAAAGTCCACTTTAAGAGTAATTTCGAAATCCCAATGAGATGACCACACCCCCATCTCCCAAACTAAGGTATGCATATGGGCATTCACTAATGTACTATTATAGGTAGGTGGACAACCATCCCCAAGTTGACATGTCATGGCCTTAAGTACAAAACACAAGTGTCAAATGACACACAACATTCACACATCACTAGGCCATGTCATATCCACTTAGGCAAAATTCACAAAGAAATAAGAAATACATTTAAGGACTACATTTCCAAAATCAACCAAATACATTTACGAATTAAATTATGGAACAACGAGGTCTTATCTTTCATTAGACGCAATCTTGGCTCAAACTGAGTTCACATATCCCTTTGTTTGGTTCCCCAGAAAAAATACCATGGTTTCTTACCTACACACTCAATTCAAATATTAGTAGTCCGAGGAGATAAATATACATCATAAGGAAATAAGCAATATTCAAAACTTAATGAAAACATCAACATACTAAGTTGATTACTTAAGATCACAAGAATACACTAATTTCATTTTAAGCATTTAACATAAGGTAAGATTCACATTGCATGAAATCAAAATTTAATATCCATTTCTAATAACTCCACAATTCATCAATAACCCATAACATAATCATAATGTATTTCCAAATCAATTGTCTCAGAAATAAATGTCCATAATAGAAAACATAATATAGTCCATAAGGTGCATCATAAAGCATCATGTGTCCAAACATCCAAAATGATCAATCCATGACATAAAGCATAAAATTCATAAGGTCCATAGTGCATCAAAATGTAAAGTATCATATGTTAAATCTATCATAAGCAGAAAAATTGGAAAACTACGATGGGGTTCGGGGTGAGGCCTCAAAAATTTAACCATATATTGTGGGTGTATTTTCAACGGATTCATCATGTCAAATACTCCCTTCCTTAAATTTTTATTTTTTATTAGTGAAAGATTTCTCAACTTGTTCTTATTTCTCGGTTTTGGGTATGTTGAGGTATGTTCTTTGTTTTCCGCTTAAATTTTTGTTGGAGTTTGATTTAATGGAATGAGAATGGTTGAAAAAATATTATTTGATCAAATTTATCTTATTGTAAATTTGTTTGAGATGAATTGATAAAGGTTTGACCATTTCCTTGAATTTATGAGAAAACAACTTGGTTTTGTTGCATTCTTATGTTTCCATAATTTGTATGCATGAATAAATTGATTAAATAAATGTATTTTTAGATTTAGAATTTATTAGGGATCAGTAGGTTTGTTGATATGTGTAATTGGATAAGTTTGGAATTTTGGTGATTTTGGCTTGATGGCTTGAATGCACCTGGATTTGGGAAAATTTCAACTTACTGTTAATTTTGGTGAGAGAAGAATGTGGAATTATGTTGTTATTTGTTTCATTGATGAAATTTGTGATGATATTTCAATGGAAACACTTGAGAATTGCATTTTTATGAGTTTGTATTTGCAATGAAATTTACTGTGTGGCTTATATGCAACCATACCTAGTACTTTTGTTTCAATTGTTTGTGGGAATGAGTTGTGATTTAGAATCTTGGTATTGTAATTTGGATTCTTTTGCCCATGTGTGCTTATGTTAAATTAGCATGTGGTTGGGATGCATTATATGGAATATCGTGTACACCTTGTTCTTGATATAGGCATGGTAATGTGAGAATGGATCTTACGTTGTTTATGTGCATAGTGTAATGTGCTTGAGTTATGATTTGATCTATTTGGAATGAGAATTAAACCGTGGATATCTTTTGGATACCCAGTTGGGCAATTTATTACTTTGTGAGACTCTTGTGTGGTGAGAGCATGGTTTTCATGCTAAATTGATCTGTGTGATTTGATGTATTTATGTGATGCAACACATTGCCACTTGAGTGTTTTTTATGAGATCATCTTGGAATATATGCAAGTTCATTGTGTAGTCTTCATTTGGTATTTCCTTAGTCACTTGCATGGATGAGATTTATTTTGTTATTGCTAAGGGATTTTCTAACAATGTGTCATGCCTGTGTGATTGTTGGAAGATCTTCTTGTGTTTCATGAGTGTACGTTGAGTGAATGTTTAATTAGTTTTGGAAGTGGCTCACAATGGGAGGACTAGGTCACAAAGGGGCCACTAGGGTAAACCATTGAAGATAACTTAATCAAGTGAAAACATGATGAAATTAATGGTGGTTTAAAATAACTAACTAAGAAAAGAGTAAATAAGAGGGTTAGGCATTCACCATTCCTAGATGATTTATGTTGAGGGCCAAGGATTAACCTTCCCTAAAGGGTCTTGGATTGACCAATCCTTGATTAGTAGTAGGCTTGGTGTTATCGGCCTGGTGTTATTAGACTGTCAAGATCCATGTCTCCATGAATGGTTTCTTGGTGTTGCATGAGTCATGGTGCAATGAGGCGATAGGTTATTTTGATCCCCACCCTGACTATGTGATGACACTCCCAACTTTGAAATGTGCAACCAGTCATATTGGATGGTTGAGTTAGTATTCTTTGATGTTGTGAATCTAATTTATTCATTGTATTTCCACCTTGATTATGGATGGTTGTGTAGCCTTGGTGATTTGGAGTTCCTAAGAACTTATGGATGTGGTAGGATATTGTTTATGTGCTTATGTGTATACCTTGCATGATATCCTTGCTTGTGTTGTGTGGGCTATATGGTTATGTTAGTGAGAACAGTGGGGAGTTCTTGAGGGTAACTCATGGTCGAGTGGCATGACCAACCACCATTAGCGACCATTGAACAAGTATTCAAGCAGTCCCAAATTCAGATATTGACGCTTGGAAAAGGAATTTATCCATGATGCTCTTTCATATTCTTAATGCACATTTAGTTCTTGGTATATTGAGGTTGCACCCTATTGGATTAAAAATTTTGGTATTTTATATTCATTCTCTTATATGTGTTATCTCTATAAGATATATTTTGTTGTCTTTAGTTTACATCAAAAAGAAGAACCAGTTGGTGAAAGGATTTAGTCATATATTTGACAAGTCATAAATTTACACCGAGCCAGTCAGTGAAGTCATACATATAAGAGAAGTCGGTAAAGAACAAAGAGTTAAAGACCAAGTACCAAGCGTCTATAGTTACCAAGTGTTACAGGACACCGATTGGATAATCACCGAGTACTGAAGTTCTAATAACTGAGTTGAAGGATTTACTCAACCAAGTTAGACAACGAGTCTCAAACGCGATAAGATCACATTTAATGCTTTGTCTCAACATTAATTACATTACTAAAAGTATTTATAAAAGTTTGTTACATGATCAATGATTCAAATAAATTAGAGTGGAGATCTAAGGCATAGATCAAATGACAAAAGAAAGTTTGCTAGTACCAAGAAAAACAACAAGTACCAAGGTAAAAGTGACATGGTCACCGAGTGGAAAAAAATATCTAACGGTTAAGAACAATTCATAGAAACCTAACGCATAAGATTAAGATGCATTAACTATTATATATAATGGATGCTTTACAGAGCAGAGTAATGAAACATAGGAGGCTGATAGTGTTGAAGAAAGTTGTTAAGAGTTAAAGGAGTTATTTAAAGAATAAAGAGCAGAGCAGAGCAGAAATTTGGTTACAGCAGATAAGACCCGAGTAGTGTTATAGTTTGAGATTGAGGTAACACATATCATAGCACATAGAGTCTGAATAACATTTTATTTGATGCATATTTACAAACATTGTTGAGTAATTGATACTATTGTATTGAGAACTTTAAGTCACAATACTAGGTAGATCTTAATCGATCTTATATTTGTAAAACCTTTAACATGGTACATCTATACGTGTAGAGTTTGTAAAAATACACTAACAAGGTAGACCTAACAAGTCTTTTTATACTCTTGACCGGGTAAGCTATCAAAATGGCTAAATATTGTAATCTCTAACGGAGCACCCTTTATACAACAGTTAGTGAAGGTTGTGGGTGTCATCCCCACTGTAGTTTTGTCCTCTAACCAAGGATTTATGCATAAGAAAAATCATGGAGTTATGAGTTCTATTGTTTATTGTTTTGATGTGATGTTTTATAAGCTTTATATTACTTTCATTTCAAAGTTTTGAACTCAGAAAATAACAAGCAACAGTATATGGTTTATAGGCAGTTTCAGTTATAAGGTTTTTAGTGGTACAGATTCACTCCCCCCTCTCAGTCCCAACTTTCCATAGTCATTCCAATAATATGCACATGTTTATTTATGTTTAAGACCATCCTAGATGAATCTACCTGAGTAAGGTTAGATATTGAGGTCAGTAGGCAATTTTTCAAGTCAAAACTATCAAGTTTTTAAGAGAGGTCATAGATTGGCGCCTCTGCCTGCCCAATAGCGTTTGGGCCCTAGAGATCAACATCTTTGACTCTTTATTCAGAGACAGATAAGAAATTTGTAAAATGATTAAGTGTGATCATCGTCTTCACAGGCCCAATCATTGCCTAAGTAGATCAACGACTATGTCCTATAGAGCATCGTATCTGCCTTAGTGGACTGAGACATCCATCTAAAAATGTAAACTATGGATCAAATTCTATGCAAGATGGAGCGACATCTTCATGGACCATCATCTATACCTACATTTGCATCTCTTCTTTTGGATTTTTTAAGGCTAGTTATGGATGTCATACAAGTGTAGATATTTTTTCTAGCTTGATGGGGACCTTTGAGACCATGGGAGAGTAATAGCAATGCTATTTTGTTATCCATATGGTGGTTTATATTTTACCTTGTGTGTATGGATTCTTGGACCCTTAGATACATTTTGTGTATTGTTTATTATTTACGTAATTGGTTAATGATTGTTTATGGAAATGGTAGAAATAATTGTGATAGTATGTGTTGACATAAATCAATACTAGGCATTTGACTGATCAAGTGATAGCTTAGAATGAAATTTCTTGCAATCTATTTGGGCGACATTATTGAAGAATTTTATAATGTATTTTGATATCTACATGCATATTTTCTATTTTATGTCAATGATAGATTTCATTCCATCTTGGTTGCAAAAGTGAAGTTTCTTTTCAAATGAGTATGTACTAATCTATCTCAGTGTAGATTGCGAAGTTTAAGAAATGGATCTTAATTGGTAATGTTTTCTTGAAAAGGGTATGAATGGTTCTTCCCCCCTCACTCTTTTCTTGATAAACAATTAACAAGGAAGATAGTTAGTGAAGTAAAATGTGTTAATGGAACACTCATAAATGTGTATGCGTAAAAGTAGATCATTTGTATGGATGAATTTGGAGATTTCCTAGTTGATTGAAGAATAATGTACCTTGTATATAATCATTAAAAGTATGGTAGAGTAGATGCATCATATAGAGTATCTCTTGAAATATTCTTGTTTGAATTGGGAAATATTTTGTGCCTTCAATGTAGTAAGATTGGGGAAAGCATTATCTATGGAATATGAATACTTTGTGTGATCATTTTAATGAGCATCAATGTTTATTATATTAACATAACAAGAACATAAATACCATGTGTGATCTATCAGATGGAGCAAGTAAGGTAAATGTCTTCCTTAATTGAGAGTATAAATTTGGTATCTCATTTAATGAATATTGGGTTAACATGCTATTGAGTGATAGATTTTTGTATCATTTATTGAGACAATCATGTTGATTAATTATGACATATTGTGCAATGAAATGAAATGAGTTTGACTTTCTCATGATATGTGTACGAATAATGGAATTCCTTTTCTGTAATCGAAATCATTTTTTTTGATTGGTATTGGTATTCCTTGAATTGAGTAGAGATAAATTTTTGCATGAGTATAATGTAAGAATGCATGCTTTCATATGAAAGATGGTGATGGGATGAAATAACAGCCTATTTTGTTCTGGTTTCTCTTATTTTCCTTGGATTGTTATAGGTTTTATGGTGTTTAAAAACTTTGGTTTGAATAGTTTTATGTCTTTTAAAATAGTATTTGATGAACATATGACATGTGGACTTAAATACTTTTGGGATGAAATACTTGATGTAATTTTAAACCATGGTTATCTTTATATTATCCATTTTTGAATAATTGAAGTATAATAGGTTTCTTGTAGCCAAGTAGTTTATTTTTCATGTAGCCATGTGATATATCCATATTAATGAAATCTAAAGTTTAATAAATGTATGTAATGTGGAATGTATGTATCTCCATATTTTTGTGTTCCTAACCATTCACTGCATGAATAGGTGAACATGGAAGAATGATCAAGCTAACTCTTAATGTGTTTTACTGGTTCTTGGACCAAGTCATACAACTGGGAGAAGCAAAGAGGACAACGTTGAAGACACATTGATGACTTAAATGATTGAATAAGAAGAAGGTTGTTTCTTTCTTGTTGAGATAAATTATCCTTATTTTTTTTCAATGTAATAATTGTACCCATCTATTTTGTTGGAGGTGGTCAATTAGTTATTTAGTCGATTAGTTGTGAAGTTTTGGTTTAAATAAGTTTTTGAAGCCTCTTCGAAGGTTAGATAGGAGATCAGACAACAGTAGATTAATAGTGATGTAACTATTTTCAACAATTGAATTTCATAGTTTCCAGCATCATGTGTAATCAGTTTCTATTATATTAATAAAACAATGGTTATTTTGAGTTTATAGTGTGTTGAAGAACTTGGATCTACTCACCCAAGGGGGGCCACTTGGTGAGTGGTCCTTTGCATTTTGTTTTTTATTTCCATTTGTTGTTTAGTCACTTGTATATTCCTGTAGCCACTAGGAAACAATTCATGTGTCTATTCCTATAGACAAAGTAGTTTCCTACCTGATAGATCTGAACTTAGTTTGTGTAATTTGTTTTCACTTTTATTCATGCTTAAGTATTTGGTAACCAAGTAGGTTTACTTTCAAGCATCTATTTTCCTATATTACTTCTCTTTCCAGTAGAAGTTAACATGGCTTCAATGGAGACTTAGTTCATATATTGTGCAAAACCATTTCAATTTCATGACCCAGGGTTGACATATTAAATGAGCCTTACCATAAGAAAGATGCTCAATTAGGATGACCAATATGTGACTAGAGGAGTTGAAGCAATTTATTAATTCATTTGGGAAGGCCTACATTTTTTGTGTCATTGTCGGGGATGGTGTCAAGCTAAGGACCTATTGCAGCCATAAATAAATTTCTATGTGAGTTTTATTTGCATAATTATTTTGTTCCTCGTAATACTACGTGGAATCCACTTGCATATCTTAGAGATATCCATCTATGACTCATGAGCACTCGTGTCTTGGATTCAAAATGAGATCATTAGGGAAATGCATGATCAACCACATAGACAAGAGGAATTAGATGCTCCCTTAAAATTAAGGTTTGAATACTAGGAGGTTAGGGTATTATATTATGATTGGTTGTGGTTATTTACAAAAGAATCTCACAGGGAAAGAATTCAGTCCTTAAGAGAAGAGGCATTCACAGAGTATGAGAAGATGGCTAGGCATGAAGGGCAATTAGTCCTTGGACTTATTATTCAGTGATAGAATAGCCTTCCTGAAGGTCTCCAGCATACTAAGCCTCATTCACCACAAAACTACCTTGTGGCAACCCAAAGAGCACCCAAGTATATACATCTGGCCTGCACAAAGCATGAAAATTGGCTTCCACTTACAATCTAGCTGCCAATACTTCTTTAGCCACTCCTCAGCATAACAAATGATGGGAATGCATATGATATGGAGTCTGAAAGGTCCATATGGGAAAATTTGTAGAAAAACAAAGGATATTACTGGAATTTGGCCAAAGGTGGAGCAAGACAAGGATCAAACAATGACTACATGGTGAATGCAAGGATCAATAATTTCTCCATTGTTAGAGGAACAACAAGAAGTTAGGTTGGGGGAATGATGGGCTGAAAAAACAACCTATTTTGTCTTGGTTTCTCTTGTTTTTCTTGAACTGTTATAGGGTTTATGGGTGTTTAAAGACTTTGGTTTGAATAGTTTTATATCTTTTAAAACATTATCTGATGAACATATGACATGTGGACTTAAATAATTTTGGGATGAAATACTTGATGTTTTAAAATATGGTTATCTTTATATTGTTCATTTTTGAGTAATTGAAGTATAATAGGTTTCTTTCCACGAAGTAGTCTATTTTTCCTATAGCCAGGTGAAATATTCATATTAATGAAATCTAAAATTTAATAATTGTATGTAATGTGGAATGGATGTATCTTCATATTTTATGCTTCTACCTTTTGTTGTGGAAATAGATGAACATGGAAGAATGGTCAAGCTCACACTTAGTTTGTTTTACTAGTTCTTGGACCAAGTCATATAGCTGGGAGAAGCAAAGAGGACATCATTGAAGACGCATTGATGGCTTAACTGATTGACCCTCATTCCAGCTGGAGTAGTTAGTGATGTTTTAATGAAGAGAAAATATAGGGATTAGTTGTCCTATATTCTCTCCCACAAATAAGAAGAAGATTGTTTCTTTCTTGTTGAGATAAAATTCGCCTTGCTGATTTCAATGTAATAATTGTACCCATCTATTTTTTTGGAGGTGGTCAATTAGTTAGTTAGTCCATTAGTTGTGAATTTTTAGTTTAAATAAGTTGTTGAAGCCTCTTTGGAGGTTAGATAGGAGATCAAAAAATAATAGATTAATAGCGATGTAACTATTTTCAGCAATTTAGTTTCATAGTTTCCACTATAACGTGTAATCACTTTCTTTTATATGAATAAAACCATGGTTATTATGATTTTATAGTGTGTTGAAGAAATTGGATCTACTCACCCAAGGGGGTTCACTTGGTGAGTGGTTCTTTGTATTTTGTTGTTTATTTCCAGTTGTTATAGTTGTACAGTAGCCAAAGAAGGCAAATTAGTTTCCTACCTGATAGATCTGAACTTAGTTTTTATAATTTGTTTTCACTTATATCCATGCTTAAGTAGTTGGTAACCAAGTAGGTTTACTTTCAAGAATCTATTTTCATGTATTACTTCTCTTTCCAGCAGTAGTTAGCATGGCCTCAATGGAAACTTAGTGCATATATTATGCATAGCCATTTCAAGTTCATGACCTTGGGTTGTCATATTAAATGAACCTTACCATAGGAAAGATAGCTTCTCAATTAGGATGACCAATCTATAAGTAGAAGAGTTTAAATGAGTTATTAATCCATTTGGGAAGGCCTACAGATGGAAATGTTGATCAGATTGGCATTGGTATTTGGTTTCATGCTATGAAGAGAATGTGATATGAATTATGGAATAATAAATAGTAAATAGCATATGATGAAATCATGGATACTATTAAATACTTGTGCATTATACTTATGGAAAGAAATTTAATTTATTTTTAAGAGTTGTGGTTCCATGTGCATATGCACTCCCTTATGAATGTGATAAGACCCATATTTATGCTTTTTGTGTATGCTACAGGGTGGTGTATTTAAGAACCCATCTATGGAAGTTATGCTTTGTATTTGGGTATTGGAAACATACTACTTATGTGTGTTTTCTTGCTTGTACCCTACGGAGTTCCAACTTGTGGGGATGATGAGTCTGTCCTTGGGTGTAGTAGCAGCACCTGGAAAGAGATTTAATGGATAGATTTGTTATCATTGGTGACTCTTGCATATATGTATACTTTTGTGATCCTACTTATGGGACTTATATTTTTCTAGATTCTATTTAATATGTACCAATTTATGTTTGACTCAACTCATATTGATAAATATTTATACCATTAAAGATGATATTTTCTGTTAAATAATTACTAGAATCTATTTAAATAGTATTCTATTTAATATGTACCAATTTATGTTTGACTCTTGCATATATGTATACTTTTGTGATCCTACTTATGGGACTTATAGTTTTCTAGATTCTATTTAATATGTACCAATTTATGTTTGACTCAATTCATATTGGTAAATATTTATACCATTAAAGATGATATTTTCTATTAAATAATTAATCCCCCTAGAATACAATCAGACATGGTAATGAGTTAAATTAGGTTGTACATAACTATCATTTGTCTCATTGATTCTAAACTAGACTCATCATCTAGTCTTTTTTTTTCAAGCTGAGTGTCTCCCATAAAATTTTAATACAAATATAGTCATTCAAATCCCTCCCCTTTCTTCAACTCCTAGGATAAAAGTGTTGCGAGGTTACTAGCAACAAAAATAAAAATGGATACATAAATTAAATGTTGATCTCCATATGTGATGGGGATGATGCTTGAAGGAAAGAAGATTCCTTTAAAAAATATTTCACAAACCTACCTTATACTAACTTGATGATGGTTTTTTTTTTCCTTTAAAGGCCTAAGGCATTTTTTAGTGCTAGGGTGAGGAAAAATTGTTTGTTTAGGGAAGAACAAAATTTTCTAAAATTTAAGTCCCAAAAATATGTAAATTCATCAAAATCTAAATTTAGTCAAACATCCTAATCAATTTTCATTAATGAATCTAGGAAAAGTACTTGTGTTGCCATAATATGTAGGAGAAGAGTCATTTCTAAGTGGAATTGAAGTGATTGGTTGTGGAACATTTTTTACTTTCTACTATTTATACAAGCAAGCAAAGATTGATTTTCCTCTGCATTTAGCTACAACAATGCTAAGTAGTCAAACTTGTAGATTTCTTAGAGTAAAAAATATCGGGGACAATATATTGTACATGTTAATAAACATGGGATGTTTGTGTCGTTGAGGAGATAGAATTGAGCTCACACATCTATATCTATGTTCTTGATCTACCTTCCTTTAAGTTGTCAAGAAATCTTCATCTGGTCCTATTGAACCTCCTCTTTCCATGGTCTATGCTTCTCATGTTTTATTTTCTATTTTTATAGCTACTTCTATGGAATCTTAGTTTTTCTTTTCTTTTCTAGCTTGTTTGTTTTCCATATCTATTTCATCTCTCTCCTCTACTCCATTTTCCTTTGTTGAAATGCTTACATTTGTATTTTTTTCTCTTATTCATTAATGATATCAATGTTTGCATCTGATGTTGAATAAATGGTTTTCAATTTTAGATGAACTAGCCAATTTGACCTCTCTTTGTCATTGATTGCACCCTTTGTAATGGAATCCTTATAATTGATAGAGTCGTGTTTGTAACTCATCATCCTATGTCAAAAATATGAATTCAACATCTTTTTTCTCTTGTAGTATTGTCCTCTTCAAAGTCTTCCTCATTCTATACATCTTGATTTGTTGCATTTTTAAAGTAGTGAATAATATTCTTCAGTTCATGTTGTGGTGTTGATGGTACAAAAAGGCTTTAATATTCAACTACATCCCTGGGTTTTTAGATGCTTCTTTCAACCACTATAGTTTCCTTGTTTGTGTGGAAAAACATGGACCTTCTCCAAAATCTATAGCTACTATTTATTTAATGGATGACCATCAACTAGTTTCCTATGTGCAAAATCATTACAACCACTTTGAACAAAATGCATTTATCTTGGAAATTAATGTCAAAAAATTGTGTACATTTCTCTTCTAAATTTTTTATTGTATATGTGGCGTGATCAAAATTGTATGTTTGGAGGAATTAATTTATTTGATCCTTATAAAATCAAGCTATTTGAAAGAAAGTTTAAGCTATAATAATGTGTGTGTCCTCTTACACTATTATGGCATCAATTTTTGCTCCAATCTAGTGTTTACTTCCTCTTCAGCTGCAAAGGCCTCACTTGGTCTCTTGTCCATTTCAAGTTTTATTTAATGTTCAATTTCTCATCCTTTGAAAACCACACATAATAGTACATGGATGTTCAATTTCTCATCCTTTGAAAACCACACATAATAGTACATGGTGTGAATAACTCTTTGAAGGTATTTCTAGATAGATTTGTCAACTCTTCCCAAGTATGAATTCAATTTGAGGGTGGTTTAACATCTATGTAGTCCTTTCTTGTTTGAAATAATTTTTGAATGGATGAAAGACACTTATATTTATTGGATTCAACTTGTAGCTAATGTATGTAGGGGATGAGCAAGTTGTTGTTTTGTGGTGACTGATCAAGCAAGCACTGTACACTTTTTTGCAATTCATGGGTTGACTCGTCAAGCATTTCCCTAGGTTGACTCGTCAAACAAGTTTTAGGGTTAGGGTTTTTTCTATAAGAAAAATGGTGTTAGGGTTATGGCTTGTTAGAGTGAAGAAGTATTGTATCATTTGCAATGGTATTGAGATGCAAGGGATTGCTGGTTCTAATCAGTTAAAATTACTGAATAATAATATCAGACTCTCTGTTTGGTGGATGTAGCCCAAGATTGGGTGAACCACATTAAATTTGTATCTTCTTGCTCTACTTATGTGTATTTTATTCCTTTGCATTATTGGTTATGTTTGCATGTAATTATTACATTTTTGTCTTCTAATCATAACAAGTGGTATCAGATCAGGTTGTTTTTTATTATCCTCTGCAAGGTCTCATGGTTGAGTGGGAATCTCACAGTTAAGTGGGAGTAATGGAAGATGAGGGTATGTTGAAGGTTGAGAAGTTTAATGGGAAGAACTTTAAGTTATCGAAAAAGTATATGGAGGACTATCTCTATCAAAAGGATTTATGATGGCCATTGGCAGGAATAAGAAAGAAAGTTGCAACTATGTCTCAAGAGGATTAGGATATTTTAGATAGAAAGGCACTTGGGAGTATTTGTTTATGCCTGGAACAATCGGTGGTATTTAATATTATAAAAGAAAAGACAACTGAAGAGTTGATGGAAACCCTAGCGAAGTTATATAAAAATTTGTTTGCTTTGAATAAGGTATTTCTTATGAAGTGTTTATTTAATATGAAAATGGTAGATGGGTCAGTTGTTGATCATTTAAATGAGTTTAATACAGTTACTAGTCAATTATGTTCTGTTAATGTCAATTTTGATGAAGAAATTGGATCTTTTTTTATTAAGTACTATTTGCCTGAAAGTTGGAATGACTATTAGTAACTTTGTTTCTGGTTCAAACACCCTAAAATTTGGTGATGTTGTTGGTGTTATTCTGAGTGAGGAAATTCATAGGAAAAGCTCAGGTGGATCCACATCAGGTAGTGTTTTGAATGCAGAAAGTGGAGGCAAGTCAAATGAGAGAGGAAACAATTCTAGAAATCATGGGAAATCACAAGGAAAATCAAAGGGCGAGAGGTCTCAATCTAGAAAACCAAATGATTGTTGGTATTGTGGGAAACCAGGTCATAGGAAGAAAGATTGTTGGTCTCAGAAGAATAAAGGAGACAAAGAAGAATGCAATATAGAGGCAAATGTGGTAAGTAATAAATATGAAGAGGATGTTTTGCTTCTTTCCCTTGAAAATGTTGATGATTCTTGGGTTCTAGATTTAGGGGCCTCATTTAATGCTACACCCTAAAAAAATTATTTTCTTGATATCCAAGGGGATTTTGGGCTGTTTTATTTGGGAGATAATGAACCCTATCAGATTGTTGGGAAGGGAAGAATTAAGATTAAGTTGCAGAATGGGAATCATTGGCTACTATAAGAGGTAAGGCATGTTCCAAGTCTGAGTAGGAAATTAATATCAACAGGGCAACTAGGTGATGAAGGTTGCACAGTTACTTTTAATTAAAAAAAATTGGAAGGTTTTAAAAGGTTCCTTAGTAGTAGAAAAATGTTTGAAAGTAGGCACCTTATATCTTTGTACATGTAATATTGTTCCTTCTACTTTAATTATTACAGAGAAAACTCAATGTTCAGGAATAGTTGTTGTTGTTGAGCAGGTAGAACATGAAACCGTTATTATGGATTCTAAAACAACACTATGGCACAATAGACTTGGGCACATGAGTGAAAAAGGTATGAAATTACTTCATTCAAAGAAAGTATTATCGGGTCTCAAATGTGTCAATATGGATTTATGTGAAAGTTGTGTGTATGGAAAACAAAAGAGAGTTAGTTTTATGAAGGGTGGGAAGGAAATGAAAGATGAGAAATTGGAGCTTGTGCATACAGATGTATGGAGACCATCTCAAGTATCTTCCCTTGGCGGCTCTCTGTATTATGTTACATTCATTGATGATGCAACTAAGAAAGTATGGATTTATTTCCCTAGGCAAATCTGATGTAGTTAAAACTTTTTTAAAATGGAAAAGCTTGGTTGAGAATGAGACTGGTAAAAGACTAAAAGGTCTCGGATCTGATAATGGTGGTGATTATTGCAAATAATTTGAATATTATTGTTCGTCTAATGGTATTTGAAGGCAGAAAATAGTTCCAAGAACTCCACAAGAAAATGGAGTGGCTGAATGCGTGAATAGGACAATAATAGAGTGTGCAAGTACTATGAGGTTGCATTTTGCGCTACCCTTAAACATGTGGGAAGAGGTTGTAAACAATATTTTTTATTTATAAAGGTCTCTCTACTCATTTGGATTGTGGTATTCCAGAGGAAGCATGGACAGGTAACAAGGTGATATATTATTTTCTCAGAACCTTTGACTGTGAAGCATTTGCATGTATAGATTCTAAAAATAGAACCAAGCTGGAAGCTAAATCAAAGAAACATATACTTGTTGGATATGACATTGATGATTTAGGTTATAGACTTTGGGATTTTGAGAATCATTAAAGTGTGAGAAGCAGGGATGTCATATTCAATGAGAAAGTTTTGTACAAAGATCAGTTGCGACAACATAAGAAGAAACAAAATGATTATGTAGTGTCCAATAATACTCCTAAAGATGATGTTACAGTGGTTCCTCAGGATCCACAACAATAGCAACAAAAAATACCACAAACTCCAGTGAATGTTCAGTGATCTTCAAGAACAAGTAGACCTCCTCACAAATTCTCTCCCTCTTTGTTTTCTATTTTATTGACTGATGCTAGTGAACCAGAATGTTATGATGAAGCTATGCAGCTATATACCAAGGTTCAGTGGGAGCATGGAATGAAAGAAGAATAGATTGCTTGCTGGAAAAACAGACTTGGGAATTATGCACGTTGCCTGCAGGTAAAAAGGCTTTACAAAATAAATGGGTTTATCGGTTGAAAGAGGAGGATGGAGGTAAGAAAAGATTTAAAGTTGGGTTAATTGTAAAGGGATATGCACAGAAAAAAGGCATTGATTTTTTTGAAATATTTTCTCTGGTTGTTAAGATGTCTTCTATTCATATTATTTTAAGTATTGTGGTTGTTGAAGAGTTGCATTTGGAAAAGCTAGATATGAAAACTGTCTTTCTCCATGGTGATTTGTAGGAGGAGATATATATAGATCAGCCCCAAGGATTTGAGGTCACATTAAGGAGAATTTAGTGTGCAAATTAAACAAGAGTTTATATGGCTTGAAACAAGCACATCCCCAATGGTACTTAAAATTTGATAATTTTATGGCTAAGCACGGCTTCAGCAGGTATAATTCTGACCTTTGTGTATATTTTAAGAGGTTCAAAAATGATAGCTACATTATTTTATGTTTATATGTTGATGACATGCTTATAGCTGGGTCTAACATGGATCACATAAGAGAGTTAAAACAACACTTAGCTAAATCATTTTCTATGAAGGATTTGGGGGAAGCAAAACAAATCCTTGGTATGAAAATTTTTAGAGATTGATAGAATAAAAGGTTGACTTATCTCAGGTTGATTATGTTGAAAAGGTCTTGCAAAGATTCTCCATGGAGAATGCCAAAGTTGCTAACACACCTTTGCCTAGTCATTTGAAATTTACTAAGGATATGTGTCCAAAGACACGAGAGGAGGAGGAAAAAATGTCCAAGGTACCCTATTCTTCAGCTATAGGAAGTTTAATTTATGTCATGGTATGCACTAGACTAGATATTGCACATGCAGTAGGAGTTGTTAGCAGGTATATGATTCGTCCTGGTTTTGAGCATTGGAATGAGGTAAAATAGATTCTCAGATACTCGAGAGGTCAATCCAACAAATTTTTATGTTTTGGTGGCTCTAGTAGTGATTCACAAGGCTATGTCGACTCATATTTGGAAGGAGACATTGATACCAGGTGAAGTACAAAAGGATATGTTTTTACTGTCAGTGGCACAATGGTGATTTGGATCTCTAGGTTACAAAAGGTGGTTGCTTTATCCACCATAGAGGTAGAGTATGTAGCTGCAAAAAGAGGCAAGAAAGGAGATGATATGGCTGCAATATTTCCTGGAAGAATTAGGAAAACTCCAAAGTGTCATTCATCTTGCGAAGAATTATGTCTTGCATTCAAAGACAAAACACATACAATTGAGGTATCACTTCATTCGGTCGATATTAGATGATGGACGGTTAAGGTTGGAAAATATAAATACAGATGAAAATCCAGTGGATATGTTTACAAAGGCAGTGCCAAGGGAGAATATGAACTCCTCTTCAGCTTCGGTTGGTCTTCATGGCTAAAAAATAAAACAAAGCAACAGAGTCCAGGGTGCTTCTTTCTAGTGGGAGCTACAAGGGTAGTAGTATTTCTACAGGATCAGTCTCCAAGTGGGAGATTGTTTAGTGTGGAGCCTAATCAGTCCCCAAGTGGGAGATTTTTGGTTTGTGGTGACTCACCAGGAAAGTACTGTACACTTTTCTATAATTCATGGGTTGACTCATCAAGCATTTCCCTTGATTCACTCGTCAATCAAGTTTTAGGGTTAGGGTTTTTTATAATAAAAATGGTGTTAGGGTTATGGCTTATTAGAGTGAAGAAGTATTGTGGCATTTGCAATGGTATTGAGTTGCAAGGGATTGTTGGTTGTAATCAATTAAAATTACTGAATAATAATATTGGACTCTCTGTTTGATGGATGTATCCCAGGATTGAGTGAACCACGTTAAATTTGTGTCTTCTTACTCTACTTATGTGTATTTTATTCCTTTGCATTGTTGGTTATATTTGCATGTAATTGTTATATTTTTGTCTTCTAATCCTAACACAAGTCAATTCATATATGCCTTGCTTCCTCAATTGTCTTGAAGGCTACGTGGATGACATGGCCATAAAAAATAATAAGAGTTCTATTTCTAGGTGAAACCTCACTAAGGAAAAATACAAAAAAAAAAAAAAAAAACATTCATCCAATTAACAAATAATTGTTTTCTCATCCAAGCATGTCATTGGAATCCCAAGAATTCCCTTGAATCATAATAATAAATTTTAGTTCTTGATGTGCCTTTTTTATTTAAATAGAAACAACCAGGGACACCAAATCACATTGCCCTTGTACGCATGCTAAAATTGTGATTTGTTCCTTTCTTTTGGAGATTAAATTGGGGACACATCTGGACCCCATTCATGTAATGACCCATATGCCATAATGTTTTCCAACCTATTCACCAAGCTCATCACAATTCCAAATTTTGTTAGTGCCATATTGGTTCTTACTATACAACTTCTATAAGTTGTCATAAACTTATCCGATGTTGTAGGGACTTACCATTATTACTCTATCTATTTGTACTATCCTAAATTGAACGCACCTATAATTAGATGTTCAATAAATCCCCATTTTAGCAATGTATGTACTCTCGCATTAATTTTCAGTACCCCAACTCCACACCGCCTATATTTTTGGCTTTCTCTCCACCTTCCCAACTTCCAAATTAAATTTCATCCTCTTTTGGTGGGAAAAGGATGCCTAGGCCACCCCCTTCCCAGGAAGAGGATGTCTGAGCTACCCTCTTCCCTGTATTTTTCCTCAAAATTAAAATTATGGTCCCGACTCATTAATTAACAAGATTTATAATTTCCTACCAAGTTTTGAGCCCTGAAATATTGTGAGGTATAAAAGAAACCTATATGTCCCCATTTAGACATAAGGCAAGTTGGAATCAAGAGCTATCCTTCAATTTTTCATCCACACATTCTCAAGCAAGATCTCAAGCATTCTAGGGTGTTTTCAAGCCAATATTCTCCATGGATCAAGCTTCTTTCCCTCATTGAAGGCCAAGAAAATGAGTCCATCATCAAGGAAGAAGATCATAGTGCAAGCATCCATCCACATACATTCAAGCATTCAATTATTCATCTCTTCAATTCATCTCCTTCTCTCCATCAAGAATTTGGTAAACTACAACATCCATTACATAAGGTTTTTTCTTTCATGGTTTCCTTTTTGGTTTTTGTGTGAAGTTAAATATATTGCATTAAAAATTGTGATTACATCTAAAGAAGCATTGCACCTTCATGGTATAAGATAATTTGTGATTAAGATCTAGTTTCTATTTCATATCGACATACTCGCCTCTCAAGCATATTTTATTTCATTCAAAGTCAATTCCTCAATCAAGGGTTGACTAAGGCAAACCCCTCTCTACACAACATTTTCCTTGTTTTCTATGTGTAGGAACAGGTGGTGTTTGCATCAATTCAGATCCATAAAGTACAAGACCTAATGAGCAGTCTGCAACTAAATTTAGTCAAAAGCACTGGTAATAGGAGCCCTAGATTCCCTCTTCCCAGGAATAGGATGCCCCATGCATCGGTTTCCCTGCAAAACAACATCAAATTAAAATCACAACTCAGAGGTGTTATCTGGTTTCTATTTTGTATTCCTATAAAGATTTTTTTGTTTTTTGTTAGACTATATATTCTGCAACTTTCCATTTTTTCCTATTTTTTCCTCTATCTTACATCATTAAATCATATCCCCCTATTAAACCTTTCATATTAGTGAAGTGTTAAAGACACTTATTGAGAATTTGATCCCAATCAGGCATAGTGGATCATCCTCCTTCCTAATGTGCAATAGGAAATAAGGCCGACCTCATTGATCACCATTTCTTATTGCACACTATGTCATATCAAGATGCTTATTTTGAAAACCTAACCATCATGGCCTCTTGGACATCCCACATTCAAAAAAGTTAGGCTAATATTGAACAGTTTGAGCAATAGTATATTTAAGTCAAGAAATTCAAAGTTCATAAGCAATACTACCCATTCCCTTGCCCCATTGGATAATTTAAATATCTTCTTCCTTGGTTAAAATGGGTTGTGTCTTACATTCAAATGTGTAGTGTTGAGGTTTAATCACTTTGTTTGTGAAGAAGCCACCAAGGTTCAAACCCCTATTGGGCCACTGTGCTCCCAAAAAGTGTGCCTTCGCTAGGTCATTGAGCTTGTGGGTTTGAAAAAGTGAAGAATGGGGATGAGGTCCCCCATTTTTTGCCTCACCAATTCATAGATCTAGTTCAAAATTTTTTTGTGTAGAGTTAGTGTTATCACCTAAATAGAGCACCCCTACTGAGTAAACTCAGCCTATCAGTGAAGATGGGAAAGCCTCCTTGATTGCGGGCTCAGATAATGGAAGCAAACCTCCAGAGTAAGCTGGTTCTTACTGTAACCTCACTTAAAACTAATAATTTTGCAAAAGACAACAACATGTGATACACAAACACGGAAAATTGAGAAGGCACAAGCTAAAAATTACAACCAAACGTGTTACAAATCTATAAAATATCTCTAAAATGGGTTACAAAAATACTTTACCTTTGTCAATAACTTAGAAAAAGTTACTAAATGGTAAGCCAAAGGGAAAAAAACTTTCAATAATGAGGTTTCAACTCATACTTGGGTGCTAGCAAGAAGTTGAGTCCACTTTTTGGGCAAAAAGTGGAAGTGTTTTCTCTTTTTTTAAAATTTGCTGTCAATTTATGTCAAAATTTGAGGCACTTACAGATTGAATCTAAAAACACTTCACTAATATAAAATGTAGTGCTCAGAGTCTACGTTTCAAATATGTAATTTATTTAAATACCCACATGGTAGAAAGTTTTTTTTAGTAGGCATGTTTAAAAACTACTTTTTTAAAATGTCTCTTTCAGGACCATACCACACACGTGTACAACCACCATATTTTGACCTATATAAATGAATTTTTGTGAATCCTTCAGGGGAAAGATACCTAAGACACCAAAGATTGATGAAAATATTTTTGCTTTTTTTTATTGAATATTTTTTTTAATTAATTTTTAATTGACTATAAAATATATTTTTGAAACCTTTGGTGTACGACCACCATAATTTGATGAAAAATTCACATTTTTTCAAAATTCTTTTTTTTTTATCTTCAAGGAAATTCTATGTAGATTGATGTCATATAAATTATTTTTTTAAAAATGTAAAAACAAAAAAGTTATTAAAGTTTTAGTGAACCTTACTATTTTAATTTTAGGTACCAATTTTGATTAATAAATATTGTAAAAATAGTAAAATTGATTATATTAGTATAAAATTTATATTTTAGAAATCTAGACAGTAAGTTCTCTAATGGGTTTTCATTTCGTAAAAAAAATTGATAAAGAAGACCCTAAAAAAATTACGGCAAGACAGAAATCTGATATTCAAATGTCTTAGCCATTATTTTGGAGGTCCAAGCATAGGCTTGGTCCCACCAAACCTGTCCCGAACCGAAATCTAATGCAAAGGGTGACCTTGTAAATTCTAAATTTAAAAAACGGGCACACGTTTAAAAATGTGTACTCATTTTTTAAATATAATAAATCGACATAGAAAAATACGTTTCTTAAAAAAAAATTAAAAAACAGGCACCCATTTTTTTCGTACCCTTTTTTTGAATTTTGGATCGGGTGTCCGAGCCTAAGACGAGTGCCCATTTTTTAAGACGAGTGCCCATTTTTTCCAAAACGGGTGCCCGTTTCTAGCGGCATTGTTTCAAGTCCACAAGACTTCCGTTGAATTGGCACCCAACTTCTTGCACTTGCCTACTTATGCTTTTTTGATCCATCTGCATTTAGGGAAGCAATAACTCTTGGGTCCAATTTAGTCTACAAGACCTTTTTTTAACCCCTCAAAGGACTTCAAAAAGGCATAAGAATGACCCAGAAGTCAGGCCTCATCAATATCATCATAAATACCCCTATTAAATGTAAACTCATCCCGCAAAATAGCCCATAAAAACCTCTGAACGGTAATAACCTCCCATAGACTTTAGCAATTGAATCATTATGACCCCTGCACTTTGCAAAAACTCTGTAAAATATTTGTTTGACTTTTTAAAAAGAAAGATAAATATCTACTTTGCACCATAATTAATAATTATTAAATGATTTATAATTAATTACTTAAATAAATATTGGTTATATTAATATTATTAAGCGATAATTAAATCACTTGATAATAATATTAATATAATAATTATTTATTAAAGTTACAATTTTAAATTATTTAATAATATTAATAAATTATTAAATGCAAAGTAAATATTTATTTTTATTTTTTATTTTATTATTTTAAAAAAAGTCATCACATTTTAGTAAAAACCAACAATATTTACTTAAAATGATATATATAATTTATCACTTTAAAATAAAATTGTTTACAAAGCAAAAAGTGATAAAAATATAACGTAGCAAAAAAATGTGAATTCCTTCTTGTACTCGCCGGGGTATTTGGCCATGATACTTTAATAAAAATGAAGGAAAAAAAAAACCTTTCACTTTGGCGTAGACATTTACAGCCCGTTTGGGTGTTGGAATACCAAATGTTGGATATAGTCAATTTTGGAAGATGCTGCAATTCTAGAAGATACTTATCCTGAAAATGATTTTTGGAATATGGGCTAAACCCGTTTGGTTCACCCAGAAGATGAATGAGAAGATGCATAAGGATTTTTAATTGTTTATTTTTTAATTTCTTTGAATATATATACACACATGTGTGTGTATATATACACACACACACATTGTGTATATATATACATATGTGTATATATATGTATATACACACATGTGTGTATATACACACATGTGTGTATATACACACATGCACACACATGTGTTGGAAGTCTAATATGGGAAAGCAATAACTGAGAGGGGGGTGAATCAGATCTATAAAACTTTTACACTTCTAAAACAAAGTGATTCAACCATGTATTCATAAACATAAACTGAAATAGTGTAATAGATCTAACATCTAATCATATCCATAATGAACACATAACACAAAGATTTGGTAACCCAGAAACCCTTGAAGGTAAAACTAGGGTGAGGATGACACCCACAAATCTTCACTACTGCAGTAATAAAGTGTGTTTGTTAGGGCTACAAAGTTTGATCACTTCTGATGATCTACCCTGTGAGGGGTCTGCCCTGTTAAGAGCTTACATACTTATACAATCTACCTTGTTAAAGGATTTAGAACTTACAACTAAGTAAGCACTCGGTTAAGAGATTTACAAAGGCCTATTAGGACCACTCTATTAAGAGATTTACCCTGATTCACTTGCCAGAATGTATCAGTACCTGATCCTTTGGTCTGCACTATAAATGCTGATAACGAATCTCCTCTTTCCAACTCTTAACTGATCTCTCAATCTGATATATCTTTGTTCTGCTCTTCACTGCTCTGCTCGATCACTCTATCTGGTCAATACTTCAGATATGCAAAACATGCATATACATCTGATCTCTGCTCTTCACATCCGCATCCAAACATACACTTACACTCAAAGATTAGGGTTTGAAGCATCCCATATATAGATCAGTGATGAAACATCTGGATCAAGATCAACGATCTAGATTCATCACCGTTTGCTTCTTAGGCATCCCTAATTTTGATTGGTTGCATGACTTGGATAGGGATCCATAATCATAAAACTAACGCGTAATTAATGTATTAAATATCTATGAATTATCATTAAATGATTCATAGAAATCAGCCAAAATGGTTTACCTAAGTGTTTGTGTCATTCCAAACACATATACAAAAATTATCTTACTCGACATAAGTAAACTCTAGTGCTCGGTCAATAATGTCTCGCTCGACATAACCATGTGTTGTCACTCAGCACTAACTCTTCTATACAACTCAGCAATCATTCTACTCAACAACTATTGAGTACTCGACAACCTCTGTCTTGCTTGATAGTAACTACTGCTCGGTCTCAGCCTTAGTGAGATGGCTCAGTCGCAGTGATGACCGACCAACCTACCTTGATTATGACTAAGTGTGTGACACTAATAGACAACAAAACTTGGATATCAATAACATGTATATACACACATGAACACACACGTGTGTATATATACACACATGTGTATATATACATATAAACATAGTGTGTGTGTGTGTGTGCATGTGTATATACACATATATGTGTATATATGTGCGCATGTGTGTATATACACATATGCACACATATGTGTGTATATACACACTTGTGTGTACACACACCTGTGTGTATATAGCAATATAATATACCAATGTGTTTCAGAATGAAGGTTTGGAGAAGTCACGGATCCGACGAGATATTAAATTTAGCTTTATAAAAATTAGAATTGGAATTCAAAATTCCAATTCCACCTATTTGGGTGGAAGATGCATATGCCCATTTTGGGACAAAATTGGAATTTCAAAATTCTAATTCCAATTTTTTTGGATGGACACAAACATGGAAGAAACAAAAAGGAAATTAGATAATGCCAATTCCAGACATATTCTAGCTATTCAAACCCTAAAAACAACTCATTTCCTTATTTTCATATTCACTGTTTTATCTGCAATGCTGGGTGTTGCTGCCATGCCAGGGTTTGAAGGCCTTTCTGGAGTTTTTTCATGGAGATCTCTCTGTAGACTTCACCTATTCTATATTTAGGCTCGAGCTTTCATTTTTTGAGATCCCCTTCTTTGTGATCTTTCCTTCGTTCACGCCATATTCATGATTTGTTTTTCCATACACGGCCGCAACTTCTAGAAATCTGCGGCTTTTTTACACGATCATGAGCATATGTATAAAATTTGAAGTATAATACTGTGAATGTTGATGGCATATACTGATGTTTCACTGTGAGAAGAAGACTCTGGGTCAATGCTACTTGTTAGAATAATATTTATTTTTTAATCTACAGTGCTGCTCAGTTGGTGGGCATTTATTATAAAATCTAGAACTCTCTTGAAATATCCAAAGTGTAAGAAGACTCCAGATTTCTCATGTTCTATCCTCACCGTAGCTTCCAAAGAAACTTCCAGAGGTTTGCTGAAAGTTATATATATATATAGCAGCTTCCTTCATTATCTTAGTAAGAGAAAATAATAGTGTTCTGTTTATATAATACAAATTACAATCTCTCTCTACTCTTTCGGTTATACTTTCCCCTATTTTTAAGTGTTCTCTCTATTTTTACATATATTGAATTTTTTGTTTGTCCATTATGGTATCAGAGTAGATTTGAATCTTGGGTTGTAATGTGAAGAACTTGTAGTGTGAAGTTCTGATTCCTTTTTTGCAGGTTGTAATTTGGCTGAGCAGCACTACTTTTTTTTGTGGGAAGTGAATATACAACAACAAAGGGAAGAAATTCTGCACAAAATTGGTGAGAAATTTCAAATTTTTTTAGGGTATTAAAGATCTTGAAGTGTGTTTCATTCTCATCCAAAAAGGAGGGAATTTGATATAATGGATTCTCTTGATGTTTCTCTACCTACAATAAAATTGAATGGGAAAAATTATTATGATTGGGTATCTCATATAGAAATTGCTCTAACTCTTCAATATTGTTTTGAGATTATTACTGGCAGTGAACAAAGACCAACAAATCCTGGAAAAGATCAAGAAAAATGGGATAAAAGAGATAAAAAGGCAGCAGCACTTATCAAGCTTACACTTTCAGAAGAAGTTTTCCTAGAAGTTCGTAATGAGAGAAGTGGAGTCAAAGTATGGGATATTGTGAAAAATTTGTATCAAAATTCAGGTGATGTATGGATCTTATCTCTCACCACAGAGTTATATAACATGAAATTATCACGTTCACAAGAATTTCTCCCTCATTTAAGTAAATTGAAGGAAAAGAAAAATGAGCTTTCTTCTCTTGGAAAGGATATAGATGATAGAGATTTTGTACAAATTATACTACAAAGTCTTCCAGGATCTTATCAGTCATTTATAAGGGGATTAGATACTGCAGACAAATTAAAAAGTATTAAATCTGATGAATCATATGCTAAACTAGTTCAGGAAGAAAAAAGACAAATTAAAGAAAGAGAATCATTTGATAGTGAATCTCAAACATTCATAATGAAAGGAAAGCAATACTACAAAAAGTCACAAGATAATCAATCTAAAGAAAGAAATTGAAAGTGTGAAAATAAAAGTACGGATTATAATAGAAGTAAATGGAAATGCAATTATTGTGGCAAAATGGGTCATAAAGCAAATGAATGTTTCAAAAAGAATAGAGATACAGAGAAGAAGACAAACATGAAGTCTACTAAATTTGTTAATTATAAAAGAAATTCTTTTTGTGTTGCACTTAAGGAAAATAATTATTTTAAAGATGAGTGGGTTATTGATTCTAGTGCTACACAACACATGTCTCATAATACAGAGCAATTCGAAACAATAAGAGAAAGTAGTGCAGAGAAAATATATTTGGGAAATAATAGTGCTTTAGAAGTTAAAGGGACTGGAAATGTCAAAGTTGATAATGGTGTGTTCAAAAATGTGAAGTTAGTTCCTGAGTTGAAAACAAATTTACTTTTTGTATCTCAAATTGCAAATCAAGGATATAAAATAGAGTTCTACAATGATAAATGTTTAATCAAGGATGTGAACAATAATTGTAAAGTGACTGCAATTGGTAAAATGGAGAATGGATTATATAAATTTCAAGAATTTACTTCTAACAATGGAGATGAGAATTTATGTGCTATTGTCAAATATGATTCTATGAGTAGGTTATGGCATGAACGAATGGGACATATCAACTATCAAAGTCTCAAACTTATGGAGAAACTACATATGGTGCATGGACTTCCCAAGATCTCACTAAATCATAAGGTATGTGAAGGATGTGCAATGGGAAAGCAACATGTGGAAAGTTTTCCACAAGGAAAATCATGGAGGGCAAGAACTCCTCTACATTTGGTTCATAGTGATGTAATGGGTCCTTTTAAAATA
>MU224136.1:5244292-5258589 GCA_018584345.1 Thuja plicata | reverse complement strand
CCCCCTTAGTTATTCTAAATTCATTCTAACATCATCTATATCTTTGTCGTAAATGAAAGAAGTTTGTTACCCAAAGTTTTTTTTTAAAAAAAGAAGCTTGGTTAAGACTTATATCCACATTTCCCACTCCCAATCCAAAAGGAGTGCCTAGGTACCTTGTGATTTGCCCACATTTAATTTTTTACCACTCCTTAGGAATCCAAAGGCAAATCTGATCAAATTGGATCATCAATAATTCAATTTTCATGTGAGCTCATTTTGATCCTAGGATAGAACAATATAAATTAAAAACCTCCAAAATGTTATTACTTTAAGAATTAGAATAATAAATGAACAAAAAACTATAAGAGTGAAATGTGAGCTTGAAACAACTACATTGTTGCGAATAATACTGTCTTTAATTAGATTCATATGGTTATACTTTTGTAGCATACATCTCAAAGTGTGAACTGCTAAAACATATAGAAAAGGTAATAAAGTGCAAACTTTCCTAATATAACACTACATAAAATAAAAAATAAAAAAAGGTTGTCAATGAGTAATTGATCACCAAATAAGCATTGGCATCTTTAAACATCAATTGAACATGCTTGCACAATTTTGTTCCAAAGCCCATATATTAAAACATTTTGATGATTAAGCTCCATCTCAATCTATCATAAGCCTTGTCAAAGTCTAATTTTACCACTAATGCATTATGCCCTTATTGTTGTACCCATTCATTAGTCTCCCAAGCCAACATCAAGTTATCCAAAATAAATCTTCCCCCAAGATGCAAAAAAACTTGCAGCCATACAATGATAATTTCCTCATAACCTTGAATAAATCAAGAAAATAAACACTTTGAGTCTACATGTAAAGAATAGACAAGATACCCATGAAAATGTGACACAAGATATATCTTGCAAATAACCTCATGAGCAAAAAACTCAGCCTCCAAAAGTATTCATCATCCTTGTATTATTCACCAATGCAACATTACAAAGCATCCATAAAAGTATTCAAAACCCCAACCATGAACAAGCATTCAAAGTGACAAGCATGTAACCACACATCCTGTGTCATTCTTCCAACCTCCATACATGATAATTCGGCTTACCTCAACAACTACCCTTCTAGTTGCTTTTTTCAAAACAAAGTCCCATAGAACCACCAAGTGGTGTAACATCAATCAAGTGCTATGTAATCCTTGACCCCACATTTAATATTGGGTACTTTATTAATTTACATTTTCCAATACTAAACAATTACAATAGAATATAACAATGCTACAATACAACAACAAGAGGCCTTGAGATTATTCCAAAATAATCTCTACACATTGCATGTTCATATAGGTGCTCCTCGGTGCAACACACATAATATATAAAATATTATAAGTATAAACATTTTCATGCAAGGTGTACAACAATTATTTTTCCAACATTCTCCCACTTGTTGTATACATTGCATAAGGGGCAATAGGTAACCAAAAATATGAACAAGGGAACAATCCCTCTAGCCACATATATCATCATGAATCAAAGTGCTACATATGTTCTATTAGGATACCTGCAACAAGAAACAATGTGACCACCATCTCATACATGAGTGCTCCCGCCCTCCATCATGCTACTACTATTGGCATACATAAGAGGTCATCCAAAGAGAAAGCCACATAATTTGTCGCAATGAAATATAAGTTCTACCTTAATTGATATTCAAAGCACAAACACTCAATCCAAAGGTATCAATATGCATCAATAGAAATCAAGAACCAATGTACATAGCTTAAATAACACCCAAAGCAAGTGCTAACACATCAAACTATCCATACATCCAAGGTATACAAAATATATCAATTGAATCTTATATCATCAACATATACAACCTGTAACATGAAACCATAACCTCCAAGTGAAATACATGTCACATACACCCCTGAAAACTCTCACTGCATAAGTGAAGTCAAATCTGAAAAATTATCAATGTATCCCAACGATTCGCTAATAGCATCATATAGAAGTGTAGCCAAAACCATGTAGTATCAAGGAACATCCATAATAATATGCACAACATGTAATCCAATAACTTTCAAGTACAACTCTCACAAGTCTTCACTGCTCTCTCATGTTCTCCACAACCAACAAAGGAAAAAGATTTTAAAAAAAAAACTTCCATGCCATCTTCCACATGACAACTCATGAACACAAACTAGCAATCACATCGCTCCAACCAACCTCAAATCTGATGTGATGTGAAATTAAACATCCAAGAAGATAACCAAGACCAAAGAGAGAAGTACTGCAAATCAAAATTAGTAGCATGTCCTTATGCATATACCTCTAAATGCCAATTGTGACATGTATGATTTCCTTCACAAAACCCTGAATATGAATCCATAACAACACTCAAACTCGTTCAGTCTCTCATACCAATCCAATATATATAACATATAATCAAAATGGATGTAAACATATCATAACCAAGAAGATCAAACCAATACCATTCCTAATTTGAGGAATAAGCCCAATAAGCCATCTCTTGAACTCAATCATCAACCAATACTATCATTATAACAACTCAAATGAACAAGGAGATAATTGATGCCAAACATCTATCAAATTGAACCCTTCATAGATCATGATCCATATCTATGAAAGATAAGCATAAACATAATACACCTTAAAGGAATAATGGGCAATATCTTTAAAGTAGTAAACCACTGATTAGAATAAGAGTGTGGAATGAGAATTCTCATCAAGATATCCAAGTTGCCATGACTCATCCAAGAACAATCTCCTCTCAATTCCAATAAAAAGTAAAATCTCCTTGATCTTCCTATTGAAACCATCAATTATCTCAACACATATCTCTAATCACAAGAGAAATTAAACCTCACCTAAGTCTCCATGTATCCATGAGCACTTGTAACTGATCAGTTCATGTCAAACTCTAAATTCAACATAGCACTGGATCATAAAGTATCAAGCAAATGATCATGTACTCAATACAAAAAGAACCAAAACCTAATCAACTAAATATGGAACATAAACATGACAACATTATCTGATAATCTTTTCCTAGGAAATAACATGATCCATAGTCCATATGAACATATCAAATAACCATATCATGTCAAATATCTAAGCATGCAATCAAGAGTGTACTGTGACATTTTAATAAACCATCTTGTCAAACAAGAATAACATGTCATATGAAATCATAAAACCACACATCAACCAAGAACTCCTTGAGTCCTTTAAGACATCAACATCTTGAGTCATCATGAAAATAACCATCTCCTATTAGTGAACCAACAAATATAAAAGCCCCTTCTACATCAACAAGATCTAAGGCATCTCAAACATTTGCAACACTAAAGAAGATCATCCACCATCCAATGGTGAATCTGCATCACTGACAATGACGCCACTAAACTGTGATACCGAGTCTCACATGGATACCGAGTTGCACATGGCATCGTGAAAATTAACTCCTAAATGAAGTTCATCTAGGTCTACACACAACTAATATGTTAATAACATCAAATGAAATGAAGATCTCAAGTCAAGAAGATACATACAACTACCAAGAACTGACAATTAAGAATCAATCCTACACTGCCAACATATCACTGTCAAAAGATCCTACTTAAAGTGTATTAAACGAATAACCAAGATACCATGAAATTATGATAAACCACATACTACAAGTCCCAACACCAACTATTCAGGTACCATAAATAGCATTCATCCTCTCATCTCAAACAAAACATATTAATGCACAAATGACCATAGAAAATGCCAACTAACAAAGTCTGCATCAACATTGAATCAATCACATGGATATAGACAATCCATAGACGAGTCATTGTATTGGAAGTAATAGGTAACTAATCCAAAGCCTTCATAACTTGCAGATCTAAGAAATGAAACATGCAAACTCATCATCACAATAGTAACCTACAAAGTGGGATATCAAAGAGAATAATTTTCTAGACCAAATGACTACATACCAAATTAATAGTCAATCTGATTTTCCAAACATGTCCACAATCAAAGCAAAAACCTCCTAATATCAAACCAAAATCACCACCAATCACCACAAACATGATTTTATCATGTCACTGCAAAATATGTACCTACATATCCATGACACCATAATCATCACCAATAATGTACCTACACTTAACTATCACCAATATGAGAGTCCAAGTCTCACACCATGTCCAACCATGTCCTCAAACCAAAGATAACTTGTACCTATCACCATCAAAGCCAAAAATTTGAAAACACCTGTAAAAATGTGTCAGAAAGCACCAAATATGATAATAAGCTATAACATCATAAATATCTCATAAAAATATGTGCTCTCTCAAGGTTTCACCTCTCAACTCATTTGGATGTGCTCGCGCTCACACCTCAAATCTGAAGTATCAACAAGTGAAAAAATAAGTGCACAAATCTCTATCGTCATCAAACTAACAAAATAATAATATCAATGAATAGTCAACTGAACATGTTCTTCAACACCTATTCGAAATTGAAAATTCAATTTTGTATACAAAAGTTATGACTAAAACCATGTAAAGAAGAATATCTAGATTCCAGGCCCCAAAAATATGTCAAAACAACAAAATCAAGGAGCCAAACCTATACCTTCATCTAGTGCTTGAAACCATCTTTCCAACAAGTATAAGAAATTGAAAATTAGCCTATTTTACTATATAAACAACTTCAATGTACCCAAAACCGTATTAAAAAATAACTCAGTTTCCAATAAATCTAAAATTTATCCTTTTAATTTCAAAAGGAAAAATTCAAAACCTTTATGGGAGATCAATCACATATTAAATCTTATTTAATTTTTTTTTAAAAAATCAATATGAAAATGTGGGGGTGGTTAAAAAGGTTAGCATTACTTTAATTCAAAATATGAAAAAGTTTATATGTTTGCTTTGAACATTGGTCATCTTTAATGTTTGCAAAAAGGTCTTACACCGTAGGTACGACTATCAATGATAGTACTTGCTTATGCAAGTCCGCCATAGGAGTGGATAAAAGGGTTTGCACACCCTGCCCTCAATACAAATCGATATTTTTTCTCAAACCATTAAAACAAGCCCCCATCATAATATTTTGTATTTATTTTTAATTCTACAAGCTCATATAAACAGTTGTCAAGTCGTCTAGCTAAAAAAATTGCTTTTTTCCTACTTTGGCCAAAGGAGTCAAATTATATATCATAACTCATCAATCAACCAACCTAGATCTAAGGGTGAGGTATGCTTTTTCCCAATGGGCATTTTTACAAACTCCAAAAAAAACTATCATTTAGTGCATATACAAAAACCCATTTAACCAAAAATTTCTCAAACCCTAAATCTACAAACAACCCATCATAACAACAAACTAAAAACCCTTAGACCTGTAATAACAACCTGCAAAACCCTCATATATTGTCATGTCTTTCATTCTTTCTTGTACTCCAGAAATATATTCTATGGTTATAACACTAAAAAATGGCTCTAATGTCACTTGCAAAGGAACTTGCAGTCATAAAATAACAATTTTCAAATAATCCAATTCATAAATCAAGCAAATAAACACTTTAAGTCTACATACAAAGAACAGACAACATACCCATGAAAAATATGACACGAGATATAACTTGCTAAAAATCCTCATGAGAGAAAAACTCAACCTCCAAAAACATCCTTTATCCATGTATTATTCAACAATGCAACATTACAATGCATCCATGAAAGTCTTCAAAACCTCAATCATCAACAAGCACTCCATGTAAATAAGCATGTAACCACATATCCCATATCCCATGTCATGCTTCCAACCTCGACAAATGCTAACTTAGTTTACCTCAACAACTACTATTGTGATTGCTTTTATAGAAACAAACTCCCACAAAACCACCTAGTGATATTACATAAACCATGTCCTCAAACCATATACTCACTAGCCTTTGACCCCACATTTAATATTGAGTACTTTATTTTATTTTATTTTTGATAATAAATTATTACAATATAATAGAACCATAATATAACCATGTTATAATACAAAATCAAATGATCCCAAAAATATTTTAAAAAACATTTACATATTAGTACGTCCATCTGAGTGTTCCTAGGTGCAACATACATACTACATAAAATATTACAATTATGAACATTATTATACAAGGTGCACAACACCTATTTTCCTAACACAAGAAACCCAATTTATTTGGGCATGATTATCCCCTTAGCCAAAGGTTTAATCCTTGCAGCTAAGGCTTTAGCAATTATTTAGTATGAAATATTCATCAGCCATCCAAAATTAGAATTCACATTTTTCCTTTTGGCAACCATTTAATAAGGCTTCTACTAATATAGCCACTAATGAACATTGTTCTAAAGCTTAAGGTAAACCATGTTCCTTGAATGAAGGCCACAATTTTTTAAGTCTATCCAAAGCTTCAAGGTAAACCATGTAAAAGTCTTCCTTGAAATGAGGCCACATTTTTTAATTCAATCCGTAGCTTGTCAAATCCCAAGCTTCTATTAAGGGCCTTAGCAAATACGTGTTCCAACTCTCCTATGGACACCTTCTTGTCAATCAACCTTCTGTAAATCTCGGGCTTTTGTTATGATGTGTTCCATCTCTTCTATAGGCAACCCCCTTTCAATGCCTTGTGTAATCAAGGGCCATAGCAAATACAATGTATTCCAACTCTTCATGATCCACCTTTCTTGGTATGAAATCTTTATGAATCTTCCAAAATAGATTGACCATCATGATCCACCTTTCTTGGTAAGAAATCTTTATGATTATCTTCCAAAATAGTTTGATCAAAAGTCTAGCTTTAATTTTAGCCCCACAACTCTTGTAAATATCAACGTTTCCGAAAGTTAGGTTTCTAAAGAAGCTATGGAAGATTGAACTGCAATGTTGTAACTAAAGAAGCTATGGAAGATTGAATTGCAATGTTGTAAGGATCTTGATAGAAAAAAATATTTTTTTTCCTAATTGCATCATAATTAAATCAGTCAGTTATAAGACTACGCAACTCATTCTTTTTTAATTTTCTTTAATAATAGGCATTTCCATTAATTAAGAGTTAAAATTACACTATTCACAAAAAGATAGAGAGATACAAGATCAAGCAATAATCTAATAGCGATTTCTACTTCATAGTAATAATGATAGCATTCACTAACTGAAAATCTTGTTAGTTCTCCTGATTTTAACATGTAAAAAAAGAATGGTTTTTAGATCTTTTTCTGTTCCCCTTATTAAGTGTTTATTCTCTCCGAGATCTACAAAAATATGCAGGAAGAAGAGACCTTCAGTTTCTACTCTGGAATCAATTAGCAAGAAGAGGAACGCAAGTTCACTGAACTCTATGCAGGGAAGAAGAGACCTTCCGTTTCTACCCTCGTCTCAATAAGCAAGAAGAGGAAGGCAAGTTTAACTGAACTTTTTCTAATGCATACTTCGAGCAGCCATTATGTTCTTTAGCTCAGCTATTCAGTCCCATTGTTTTGTTGGTAACTCTCCATGGCAAATGGTCCATATCCACTATTAACAACTTATTAATAGATATTTTCCACTAATACGAATATGTCCTTTCAAAAATAGAATGCTATACCTAAATAGTTTGTCAATCATTAAGATTCCCAGGGATGAGGGGTTAAAGAAAAAAAACCTTAATAAACTGGTGGAATAACGAACTGCAATCTATCCAGAGAGGTATATAGTTTACAAGAACGTGCCCAAGCTAAATAAATTGTCTTTTGAATTTTAGCATATGTTTAAAATAATTGAGACTGTAATAAGATGCAAACTAAGTACTGTGCACACAGATTTGGAATATAAAATAATACATACTGCTTTATGTATTCTGTACATGTGCAAAACACTTATATCAAAAGTCACGCATAGGTGGTGCCCTCTTGATTCTCTGTCAAGAACCAAGATCAACAAACTGTTAATAATTTAAATTGTCCTGACAGAGCATTGTGAGGATTCTTGAATTCAGTGATTCAAGTTGCTTCTGCGAAGCCCACTCTCCTGTTTCCAAAGTCAAATACTGTATGATAAACACCCATGAAAATATCTCCTAGAATCCTGCATAATTTTGGCCACCAAATATTAACCATCACTATAGCAAGCTAATGAAAAATGTTATACAAAAAGAAAACAAGAAAGTAATTTTAACTTAAAATAGGGTTATATTTGCGAAATATACCATATAGGCCCCATTGGCGGAGGAATATCCAGTCCCATGAAACCACTAATGCATTGAGCTGCAGGACCCTCACCAACTTGGAGAATATACTGTCAACAGCAATACAATAAAATCAAAATGGTTCTGTTGTAGCAACTGATTCGTACATAACAGAGACTGTATCAACCTTTAACACAGCAATCCACCTTACTCGGGCATACTTACGTTCAGTGCTTTGTAGCAACCCATTGAAGGTGAAATGAAAATTCAAAGCATTTACCAGTGGCCAAACACAACAAAGATTAAGAGCATTCCCCTTGAAAAGCATTCATTTAGGTTTTCTACTTTTCATACTTTTGTTGAGAACCTTTTTTGCAGGGCAAAACTTATTTTTAGAAAATATAGATATATCCTTTGATCTGATCCAATGGCGAGGCATTTCCCAGGTTTTATGGCTTGATAAAATAAAATCTTCACATTTATTAATTTTGAAAGATTGGCTTGCAGCATAGTTTAAAAGCCACGCATCTCCTTTGTGACATGATAGTATGATACACTATCTGTAGGCATAGACGATACTTGCAGTTTGAGGACTGGCAGGCTACTTTAAAAGTGTTCTGTTGATCGGTACTTCTGGATAGGCAGAGGATATGGCAGCAGTCTTTGGGTAGATACACTAACTCAACAAACCACAGTGTGAGTGGACCAAGGCCCAAACAAAATGGGCTTTCCTTTAAGCTGTAAGTACACTGAGACAGCCAATTTTCTCAGGTAACAAAGACATCATGTCAACACAGCTGGAGGACTTTGCAGGCATTCCAAGGAAATGCTTCTAAAAGCACTATACAGTCCTAAACATCAAGCAACAACAATCACATTGGGCAGGCCTTAAACCACCACTTTGCTAAATTGGGAAACAAGGAGCAGAGTATCCAGTTATATTTGACCTATCTAAGCTAGCCAATAAGATCGTACTCTACTGATACAGTTAAAGGATGTGATCTGATATGGGTAGAAGACAGATAGCTGCCACAGATCTATAAACAAGGTTGACCCAAGCACCAAGAAGCTACTAAGATAAAGTCCTCCAAATGAGAGTAACCAGAAAGGCAAGAGTACAATCTGCCGTTAAAGTATATGCCCTACTAAATATGTATCTTACCATCACTGGGATTATTGAATTTTAAGATTTTAATGATGAATTCTTAGAATTTCAAGAATAGTGCGAAATGGAAAAGAGAATTGCTTTGTAACTATTGCAAGAAGATACGCTATTAAATAGTATATTGAAGCATAGTAAGATTGACATAACCATGGTCAATTCTTAGGGCACCAGAAAACAACCACAATCAGGAGAATCATGATTTTATAATTGGTAACACAAGTTCCGAACAGCCTGTAGAGCATATGCTCCCTGAACCAATTCATGAAAGGCTTTCAAGTTTCCAACCCAATCATCCAAAATCATTTTAGCTATAGGGTTATTGAATTTCATTAAGCTCTGTGTTGCAGTATGAGTACAAAGCTTCCTAACATACTATCCCAGGGAAGAAGGGACTGCTTCTCTTGTTTGTTCATGAAATGACAAAACTAAATCTAGACTAAACTTGTGCCTGATCTATAGTTACTCTTGCGTAACTTTCTGAAATCTTTGGATTTTATTTCAAAAACTAGTGTGAACATAAATATGAACCTGACAAGGTAAATTAAGCTTAGATAAAGTTAGACAAAAGATTATTACTGTACAAAGGAATGGTAGTTTAGAACAAAAACAAACCTGTTCAGGAGTGAGATCGAAATTTGTATCACCAATTGTAAATGATACAGTTGGCATTGTTGATATTTTACTACAATCCACAGCTGATTCTCCATTAGGATTTGGCAAATGGTCACAAAGCTGTGCATTGCAAATTAAGAGAATCATAAACATCAGATAAAATCTGGTTATCACTTCATACACATTCTTCATAATAAACTAAAATGTGCAAAAAGAGTTTGTCGTCACCTGATTGATATAGGTCATGATTTGCTCCTTGGAGACATTCTTGGCTAGTTTATTCTGCATCCACACAACTGCCATCTCACATGCCACACACATGCCACTACTAGCTGACTCTGCGTTCTCTTGATCCTTTGCAAGAACACTAGCAATTCCCATACTGCACCATCCCATAGTTGATTTTAAATTTTGGTTCGTGTTCTAAACCCTGACTCGATAAATAAAGTCATTAAATTTAGAATAATAAACATCTCACCTAACATCCCTAGTACCATCAAATGAGCATAGCTCAATTTTGGAGCAGATCTTGTGAGGGTTTGTCTGCAAAATATGTAGATAATTAATTTGAGATCATGGTTATCTGATTAGCTAAAGCCTCTGTATACTGGAATTCTAGAGAAGTGCTTCTGTTCTATTTGACAGATTTCGCAATCCTTCACCTATAAACTCATATGTATTCACTTTAACATATGCTACAAAAGGCTAATACATTGATGTGATAAATGGTGGAAACTACTAATTTTCTCATTTGGAAGCAAACCATACCTGTGCCAACAAAAGCTCCATTATTGTATCTCCATACTGGGACACCACACTTTTACATTCCTCGTTAACAATCCCTGAGGCACCAATAGCCTGGTTGATCTGTGCTACAATAACCTGAATTTTGGGAATAAAATTAGTTAAAACAAAAAAAAGTGATGATACAAAAAATATGTTAACAGTTCAGAAAATCGCTCAAAAACCATGAAAATAGCATTGTAAGGAAGAATTGTTGGTTGAGAGAAATTTACAAGGGAAAATGAAGATTGAGATCAAATCCTTCTGTTCTCACGTATGCCATGCCATGAGATGGGCCATCTCGAGTGTAACTGTTATAAATTAATGGCATTGGGCATCTAAGGACAAGTCTGAACTAGGTACACACAAGTCTCCTAAATGCTAAAGAAGGTAGCATGAAGTGCTAGCCAGATTTGTCAGCTGAAAACCTCTGGAAACCTCCTTTCTCTGACATGGGGTTGTAGAAAAATAAAATAAAACAGTTTCAAGCTGTTCTCTATCCAAATCCTGATGTTAGTGATTCAGATGGGAGTGGTGAACTTTTCCTCTGAATTATTCATGCCTGAAATCATTCAACTGGAGGAAATCCCGCTGGAAGAAAGAAATCAGGGGGAAGAGAAGAGAGGGAAACTTACACAGCCAACTATTGGAAATATTGTTGTCATTGATGTCAAAAGAAGATTAATATCAAGACGATCTATTGATGTCAAAGGAGGAGAATAAATGCTAAGACGGTTTAAATGAAAAAGAAAATAGTTATAGAGTTTCAAAGTTAAATATTTGAAGCTGGCCGACCTAGTTATTGAGTGTCAATTAGCATTGTAACATGTGTTGTAAGCGTAACACAAAATTTGGTTAGGCCATTGGCCCATTTGTTGTCTACTAATTTCCTGATGTAAAAGTTAAAGCATTACATATTTGAAACATCAAGTTTTTATTTTACCTCTCAATTCATTCACCAAATTCCTTTGGTAAGATCTTATATGCTATAAACTACAATACAATTAGAACCATACCGATGGACCAGCCAATAGAGAAGTCCCAGAATCTACAATGGCGGCACAACCTCCAGCACAGAAACCTGAAAACAAAATGTCCTCCATGCTGAAGCACCAAAAAACTCAAGTACAGTTTGGTATCTCTATGAAGCTCACCAAGTCGAATATCTCGGATCTGTAGTCTCACCTGTTGATTCACCACCTACGAGGAAGTCTCCCATGTTAAACTGCAATTAGAAGAAAAACAAGATGAAGTCAGAAAAATGCAAGATATAATATCTCCATTAGATTGTTTAGGGCCCAGGCTCATGGTCACCATGATCTACCTGCCAATAACCCTCACGTGTGACAGGAACATATGCATGTTCACCCTTGAAATGATTTGGATCAACACCTCCAAAGACTATCTCACCTCCCTCTTTATCATCTGCTTTCCTATTCATCCAGAAAGAAAAGACCTGGTCTTTTACAAGGCCCTGGTTAACCATGTTATACCTGTTTGGAAGCACAATTCTAAGCAGGTGAGATGTTCCATTTGCATAAACTACATAAAAACATACCATCTAGATAATTTTAACAAATGTAAACTCTGCAAACACCTGCTTATGTTGATATTCTGCAAGTTGATATACTTAATGAGATATTTCTCTCAAGTTCTATTGAGACCAACACCGGGTGACAAAATATAAAAGGGTCATATTTGTGTATTAGAATAGAAAAAAGGTGACTGGTTTGTAATCCATGGAGGCTAGAGCAGCTAGTACATTGCAGTTTTTGAAGGTTTTAATGTGTAATTCTGAGGTGGTGGGCTCACGGGCAGAAGAAAACAAATTATTATATTGCAATGTCCCTATCAACAAACAGGTGTATATAATAGGACCCGTAAAAACAAAATAACAAATTTAGAAGGGCAGATGCCAGAAACCAATGTATGTTGAAAATATAACCAAATTAGACACAGGTGAAAGTTAAACAAGTGCCATGTGAATAAATGTAATATCCCCTTTCTGAAACAATTTATAATAATAAATAAAAATAATTAAATTAAATTTTAAAAATAAATAATAAAATACAATATATAATTTAATTACAAGTCATAAGGGTGTATCGATATACAGTGGCAACCTCTCCTCATGGCAGCCACGACAATATCAATGACAATAATAGCAACTAGGGCATATACGATGAAAGCTGATTGTTAAGCATCACTATCAGAGGATATTGATCAGTCATCTATACTACTAAATTTGCAGCAGACTCAGACTAATAATATCATATAGACTTAATGAATCAATTGTTTCTGAACAACCAATCAATATTAATATCAGTGGTCAAACTATGATGAATTCTCAACATCGATAGATAACAGCAACCGTATTATTGCTAAGTGTCGATGATGACATAAAAACTATGTTCCACAGCATTTCGGGGACAGGGGCAGGGGACAGCAGGGGACAGCAGTATACAAATTTTTAAAATATACATACATATATATGTGTGTGTGTATTTTTCTAAATATATTAAGATATTATAGAGAGGGGGGAAAAGAGAGAGAGATATGTCAATAATTGATAACAACAAGACAATATGCAAATAAATCACCAATTCACAAGTTACAACAGTAGTATAACAACGTCAATGATAATAGCAGCAGTATAAATCAGTATAACAGCATTATAACAATAGTCTCAAACATCAAAACCATGGTCTATCAATATAAATATCCAAATCAAAATGTCTCAAACATGTATCCGGAAGTCTCAAACATCAAAATATAACAGGTTACAGGCACAACACATGAAACTAAGCCTCATTCTAGCTATCAATATCCAAAGGCTCAAAATCATCTGAGTCACTATCTCCCTCCGGCAGAAGTGGATCATCCAATGGTAGCCCAACCAGTCCTGGTTGCACCCCCTTCATTTGAATTTTATCATCTGCAGACACGAATTCAAACCTTGTGGGCCCCCCACGTGTTGAAATTTATACCAGAATAGAGATAAACAGAAAACACAAATATAAAGAATAGATAGACACCAAAATTACCTTGGGAAAACCCTCCACTTGAGGGTGAAACCCCAGCCACAAAAGATTGGAAGGCTGAAATACAATACTGATCAACAATATAAATGCTGAAAAATGATTCAATCCAAACTTCTGAAAGATTCTCGGACTCGAGTCTTCAGAAATATCACACATAAAACTTTTGATATAAAATGCTAATGACAATCTGTGTATCAATCTGCAATCAATATTATCTCTCCAATCGATATCGACACTCTACATATAAAACTAAGTTGCCGGTTCGGATTCTGGTTCGTATGCGGGTTCGAAATTCGTCTAAAATTTTTTTGGGCTGGGTTCGATTCGTTTTGGGTTCGTCCGTACAAGCTTTTTTTTTAAAATATATATATAACAAATTAAATTAATATTCTGTACATTAAAAACTAAATTTTTTACTTATAAATTAAACAATATTAAATTCTAAATACATATAATATCATACTTATTAATAATAATCTTAATTTTTA
>MU224136.1:5221933-5236440 GCA_018584345.1 Thuja plicata | reverse complement strand
ATTTTATATACATTTGACAATATTTATAATTCTGCATATCTATGTTTTCTATTTCCTTCAGCTACAATTTACGTTTGTACTTATGTGATGGATGTATGTGATCAAATTAGCTTCTATTTGATGATGTGATAGTGTCTTTAAGCTTTATTCAATAATGGGTGCATGAAACAAGTTTTAAATCATAAAAAATCTCTATTTTTTTCATTTTGTTGAGTCATAGCCGAGACGTTGTCGAGTCATCGGCGAGTCACAGGTCGAGTCGACCTTGCCGAGTCACTGGTCGAGTCGACCTTGCTGAATCATAGGCGAGTCCGAGTCATGGAACTCTGATATACATATATATATACTGTCAACTTGTCAGCCATATAATATAACATGTATTCTCTTTTTGATGAGCACAGATGATATGTATTCCTCTCTGAATACCAAATATATATATATATATATATATAATGAAATCAGAATTACATATATTTCATATATGTATATGGATATGTATATATTCGTAATATATACATAGCCTATTATTTAATCACTCCCTAATACTGTTAAGAGGATAGGTTGGTTTTCTCAGGGATGGAGTAATACCTTGCAATGTAGGAGGAAACTCCCAAGATGGGGTAAGGACATATATCACAAATCCTTGAGGGAGATGTCCCAAAATAGGTATGCGTATGTGTTCCAACTTCCGGAAACCTTGAGGGAGCCTACTTGTAGATAGGTTTTCAAGTGCCCATAGACAAGTAATTCCTCATCATTCTTAAGGTTCCTTAAGTATGTATTATAAATCAATGATTGTTTCTTAATTTAATCCTATTTAAATGCATAGTGGTGTATGTTAATCATTGGGAATAGGTAGCTTCCTAGTAGGGAACATTATAGACACTAAGTAAATTGCTATTTCCAAGTGCAATCCAAAACCTAATTGGGAATTTTATGGTAACCCAAGTAGAGTCCCAATAGGGGACATTACTATAAATGTCCATTTGTTTATTTGCCCAAATCGCCAAAATGAAAAGAATAGAGGACAAAACTTGAATTGGAAGTTTTCAATTCGTATATTATTGCACCTCTTCATTCAACATAAATGGCCCAAACCTGTTGTAAATTTATGTGTCCAAATTCAGTAACTCTTTGTTTATAATGAGAACATTTTCAAGTTACATATCAAAACTCAGTAACTCTTTGTTTATAATGAGAACATTTTCAAGTTACATATCAAAACTCAGTAACTGTTTAGTTATTGATAAGAACATTTCCAAGTTATCAATTAAAACATTTCAAACTGTTATACTCTATGTTTTCTTTAAGGGGGAAAGAAAGAAGGAGAATGATAGAAAACCCATTTTGGTCATGCCATTGTCTCAATTTGTAAATAAGAGAGACCAGATGAAAAACAATAAACACAAAAATACTTACCAGACTGGTATAACATTGCCTACTGAGATTTTCTGGAAGCCAAGCCCTAAAATACCATCAAACTTTGCAGATAAGAATGTGAGGCCTGGTTCCCGTGTAACTTCAGCAAAAACCTACACCAAAATTAGTCAGTAAATTGCGCATATGAAAGTGTTGTCAAAAGGCAATGCGATTAGTCTTGCTACCCAATATGGGCACCCAAATAAACATGCTCACAACCTGGTCTCTAACCACAAGGTTCCCAGCAGTCATATGATCTTGGCTCAAATATCCAGCCACTGCGCCACTTCCATACTGGATCTCAAATGTTGTACCTACACGGGAAACAGGAAAAAGACCATCCTTAGAATGCTTGCAGTCAAATTCCAAGTCCACAAGTCATAATACAATTAAAAAATGTCAAATTTGTATGGTCTTAGAATAAAACACTTGTTTCTTATTGAATAAATTGTTAAAATAAACCCAAAATTAAATTATTTTTTAAATGTAACAATTCATCAATGTATCCTCGGGTGCTGTAGCACATTTTGGTTTGAACTTTAATGCTTATCCTCTGATCTCTTTGTAAAAGGTCTCTGGTCCTTTCAAAACCTGTTTTTACTTAATCAAAACAATTCATCAATACAATATATACATGTCTAAACATTTTAGTAAAGAGTGTTCCAACTGTGTTATCATAACACGGATGTCATTTACACTTAAAAGCAATGTTTTGGTATAGTAGCCTTTCATGCATGGTCACTTTGATGTCTTTTGATCCTTCTAGGCACATGTGATATTCAAAGAAATTAATTTTCGAAGCTGAAACATATGACAACATTCATCCTAACCAGTACTACCAAGTGTACAGAATTTGGTACCAACAATGTACATACTTTGGATATTTGAAATTCTCACCAAAATGGTAAAAAACACATGAGATTATGGCCTTATAAGCTCAAAGCAGAAAAAGGAAAGAGGATAATACATGGATTATGTGCTGGCTGGATAAGGCCAAATGCATGCAAAAAACTAAAAGATAAATCTCAAGGGTGAATCTTATTATCTCCTCCCTGTTTAGAGTAATTTTTCCCCAACTTTTACAACACATGAGCAAACTTTCCCACAAAGCACTCTTGGAAGGTCACTTGAGGAGAACCACTTGGTCTGTGTTAGTATAAGACCTTTGTGACCAACTAAGCAGTGTTTTGCTTCTTCTAATTAGTGTGAGTCCAAACATTGAGCAAAGTATCAGCAGCCAATAGGTTGTTAATAATAGGAAGTAGTTGCCTCAAGATGCATGATGGATGCCTCCTACCTTGAGTGCGATGGATCATACAACTTAATTGTTTCACATTCACAACATCATTGATGCCCTTAGAAAACCTAATCCAAGATCATTAGGCTCAACTGCTTGAAAAATAGTGTAGGGTCCATATTAGATGGGATTCAAATTGTGATATTTGTTATAAAACTAGTGCTTATCCATGTGAAGTTCAACATGATAACCAACTTGGCAAGAATGAGATGATCAATGACAATCACAAACCTTGAAATAGACTTGATTTTACCAGGCTTTGTCATGTGCCTAAACACAACAATATTGGTATATGAGCAATATTGTCCACAACTTCACTTTTTTCTTTAAGTTGTAATACATAGTATATGTTGTTGGTGCCTGTCCTTTAGTAGGATGCCTTGTATGAGAAGCTACTAGTAGGTTCATTGTATCCACTCAATGTATAATGAAGTGTCCTGTCTATGAAGTTACACATTTGTTATAAACAATCAAACCACTATACATATCCTTCTGTTTTTCACATCTCTTGGAGAAAAACTATTTTCTCTCACCAAGGCCTTGCAATATGAACACAATACATTGCTTGGATGTGCAAGTGCCTATATTTCATTTTTTGTGCAGATTTTTTTCTCTTATTGTTGAATGTACACCATGAGGGCTTCAAAACCTGATTTCTTATCTAAAGAGAAGATGAAATTCGTTGTGATGCACAAGCCATAAATTTTTGTTGGAGCATCAGATTGACACGAAAAAACAAAAAAAAAATCCTCTAGAAAACAGATGAAATCTGAAAAACATTACCAATCCTCAAAAAAAAATTATTTAAAGAAATAAGAGTCATAGATTTAGATTAAAGATAGAAAATCAAGTGTCCTATTTTGCTTATTGAGGAAGAAATCCAAATCAGATTTCCCAAAAAATGTAACTTGGATACATATAAGACATATGGACTTATTCAATCACCAATCCCTAGCTTTAAAAAATGTTGAAAAGTATTGAAAGGAACATTGAATGTATGTATAGTAAAGAAATAGATGCATGGCAGATCTGTAGGATACTTGCATGGAATGACCTGAGAACTTCTTCTCAATAAATGAGGATAATAACCACCAGCCCCAACCTTACCTAAACAAGTCTTTAGAGATAATCCACCAGAGAATGAAACCAAGACCACAACCTAGATAGCACTCCTTACAAATCAGTTTAGCCCAATGGGCTAAACTGATATTATGATAAATTCATTAATTTTCTTTATATTTTTTTATAAAAAAATTGTATCTTTTGTCCATATGTAAATATACCCAAACCAAACTCAACTCAAGTTTCCCAAAATTATTAAAACTCATATTGTACCATAAATATACGCATAACCTGATAACTTAATTCTAAGTTTCAAAAATGTGTGTCACTTAAAGGGACTCAATAAATGGCCTTTATTATTTATCTAAGTTACCAGTTCTGGTACGGGTGCGGGTAAAGTACCTGTACCCAATATGGCAGTATTTTTTTCCTTGGATGCATGCATGCATATGTATGTATAATATATGTATTTAAAAAATGAAATTATGTAATATAAAACAATGATACTCATAATTTATTAATTTGATAATTGCCGACAAAAAAATATTTAAATACCTCCTGATTTGCGAAAAATGAAAACACTTGTAAATTCATCATGATTTGTCAAATGTCAGACACTGATAATTGCAATCAATATTTCATAATCTCCATATTGCTTTTCATTAAAAGAATCAAAGTCGACATTTGGTTCAATTTCACCTAAACCACCACAATTTACAATGCCAATTCCACTAGCCCTATATGTAGTACAAGTTGCCTCATCTAAAGATATTTCCTAGCAAGTTGTGCAACAATACTATCTAAGTCAACACACTCAAGAGTGTACAAGTTAATGATGACTCCTCAACACCCTAAGAATAGTTGCTAGAACAAAATATCTTCTGCAAGAGAAAAAATGGCAAGAATAACTTGCTTCAACAATGCAAGAATGATTGATTGAATATAAAATATACAATGAGAGGCCTTGCTTACAAAGACACGGTTGCGACATAGGATTAGACAGGATGTTGACATGTGTCTTCATCCTGTGTAATGAGACAACTACCTCAATCAAATATTAATTGACCTAGGTAACTAGAATTAAATAAAAGTCATAAAGATAAGATATGATAAGATCTTATCTAGACAACTAAGACTTCTAGAAAAATACCTAGGACCTAAGTTATGTGAATAGGTACCCACTAGGTACAAGACCTAATTCACACCAACAAAGAGTTAGTTCCCGATTCCTCATCACCCCTTCATTGTAATCACATTTCTTACATGACAAGAGATCCTATTAACTAGAGGGAGTTTGGAAGTGGGGACCCTAATGGTATTGAGGTGCAAAATTTGATTAATTTATTGTACAATGAGAAACCACACAAACCATCATGGCACACACCATTTTCACAATTTTATCACTTAGGGGAGAAATTATGTACATAGGCCCTTTTTTGTTTATAAAAATGTTTTAAAAAACCAACTTTTTTTCAAACCAAGTTTACCTAGGGTACCTCCTTAGCACCTTAGGTTCCCTGTAGGGCCTAGTGGGTAACCAGCCAGGACCCAAGCCCAAACTATACTCGAGGGTTTTAGAGGAACCCCTAAACTATACTTGGGGGTTCTATACTCGAGGGTTTTAGAGGAACCCCTAAACTATACTTGGGGGTTCTATACTCGAGGGTTTTAGAGGAACCCAAAAAGTTAAAAACAGACCTATTTAGCTATTTGACCAAACTATACTCGAGGGTTTTAGAGGAACCCCTAAACTATACTTGGGGGGTTTAGAGGAACCCAAAAAGTTAAAAACAGACCTATTTAGCTATTTGACCTTTAAGTTCCATGCTTACAACTTCATTTGAAAAAAACAGGCGTACAACAAGGTTCACTATCAATTACTATTGATAGACATTGTTCAATTACCTTCACATGTCTCTACACAAACAATAAGGTGTTGTTGATCTTGTCCAAAGTGGTCTCTCTATGGCTGATTTTTCTAATACAAATTTCTTCAAGTGCATTGATTCCATTTAAATGTTAGTGCTTTTATTTCTTAAGGGAGTATTCCTAGCTTGCATGCATTGATTCCATTTGAATTTCAATGCTTTTTTTTGCATTTTAAAATGGTTGAGCCTTCACAAAAGGAATTCGTAAAAAAGTTATCCAAAATAGTGGATATTATCAATGAAAACCTTGAGTAACAACTAGACAAGCATAATAAACAAATTTCAAACTTCTGGTTGTAATAATAGTTTTTCAAAGGCTCATGAAGAGGACAAAGCTGCCATAGCTGCACTCAGATTGGAGGTCTTGCAGCTGAAATTAGAACTGAACCCAACAATCAAAACACGGCATGAAGAATTTAAAAAACAGCTTGAAGATAATAACACATTGCTAAATGCTTGGGAAACAGGACAAACTCATATTAGAAAGCCAAAACTACTAGAAAAACAAACCACATAGGAGCAATCCCACATGATGATAACTAAAGGAAAAAATGCCCCCCCATTCTTGAGTTTGCAATTTAGGCTAAGTTAGATGAAGAAAAATTTCAATAGAAAGAAGCATTAACCTTAAGGTGAGAGGTCTTCAAATGAAAGACAATGCCTCGCAACATGGGAAATATTCTCTAGCTTCTACTCTTAACATTGAAAATATTCCTATGGCTTATGCTTGGTATTCATGGGATTCCTCAATTCTAAAATTCAAATCATTAGAGGACAAACTCAAGGTTCTATGGACCATGAAAATTCTTTACTTCTCAGCAATTAATATTGGTGAGGACTTGACACACCTGCAATCTGAATATGAGGACTTGACACACCTGCAATCTGAATAATTTAAAAGGGTAAGAAACTAGGTCATAGAAGCTAGGAAACATAATAAGGGGTTGTAGTTCTTAATGGTTGTGCATGGATATGAGACTCTCCTCCAATTTGGTGGAGAAGTAGATGGTTAGGTTTTAATTGATGTCAGGATGGTTCCTCCTAACTACTTAGAATTGCAAGTTGGGATTGTAGTGACATGCTTTGGTGTTACCCCGATACAGTGCAAGACATCATTAATGCTCAAGATATTGTTTTTTTTATTGAGACGCATGAAAGTCGTAAGCATCATCTCCCTTTTTCAAGTTTTTCTTGGTTCTCACCTAATAGGAATTCCCTTCGAACTAGGAGCATGAAAGGTTCAAGAGTAGCTTTTTTAGTACAATGTAAATACTTGCATTGGATGTCTCATGTTAGTACAAATAAGCATGCTCACTTCTTATGGATGAACTCTCTAGAGGTACAAGCATGTAGGATTTATACTTGCTTGTATGCTATATTTGACCATTAGGATCAGACTACTCTATTATTGTGAATAGTGAGCCTTACTTGGATTTATATTCCAAGATATCTAGGTTCTCACTTTGGTGAGGTTGTTATAATTAAAGAACTCAATGCACACATAGGCACACAACAAAGGAGGGGAGATCCTATGATGTCAAAATTCAGCCCATTTGGGATAAGCATAGCAAGGTATTCAAAGACATTCCTCCTAGACTTCCATCTAATAGGGGTTTTCAGCATATAATTGAGCTTCAAGAAGGAGCCAAACCAATTATGATCACTCCATATCGTCACCCTGGGGTATATAAGGAAGAGATTGAAAAGGCAATCAAGGCTTTACTGGATATGGGGTATTTAATGCCTAGCTCTAGTACTTTTACATCATCTGTAGTGCTGGTCAGGAAGAAGGATGGAACTATGAGGATGTGTATATATTAAAGAGCACTCACCAAAAGGACAATTATGAACTGTTACCCCATACCAAGGATTGATGAATTGATCAATAAGCTTCATGGAGCCAAGTATTTCTCCAAGATTTGCGTTCAAGGCACCACCAAATCAAGGTGAGAGATGAAGATGTGCACAAAACAACATTTAGGTGTCATTATGGGCATCATGACTTCTTGGTCATGCCATTTAGCCTAACCAATGCACCAACAACCATTCAATATTGCATGAATCAGGTACTCATCCTACAATTAAGGAAATTTGTTTTGGTTTTCTTTAATAACATTTTGATTTATAGAGCCTCGTTTGAAAGTTGAAACATTTAGATGAGGCACTGGGTATACTTGAGCAACATTCTTTTTATGCCAAACTCTCCAAGTGTGAGTTTGGGTTGACTGAAATTTTGTACTTGGGATTCAAAATTAGTACACAAGGTATTAGTGTGCACGAGGAGAAGATCAAAGCAATCCAAGATTAGCCAAGGCCAAGGAATTTGACACGGCTAAGAGAATTTGTAGGTCTATGCAACTACTAAAGAAGGTTTGTGAAGGGGTTCACACAACTTGCAACCGCATTAATAAATTTAACAAAGAAGGGAGCTTTCTCATGGAGGCAAAAAACATCCTCACCTATAGGTCTAATCTGATAGTTGTTGGAGGCAAATCACATAAGCACCTACAAATCCAACACCCTTAAGATCTGCTACAAGCGACATTAGTGTTAGGACCCTACACAAATGTAAGGAGACTTATTAGTAGAAGGGATGTAGTAATTCAAGGCAATCGGCATTCAACCGAAGTCTATTTCCGTCACATGCAGCCAATCGAGTCTTCATGATGTTAAGTTTTAGGAACCAAAATAGCATACAACAAACAAGACACACGAACACACCTAAGATACCTTGGGAAAACCCTCCTAAATGAGGGAAAAACCCAGCCACACCAAAACAGATACTTTATTGAAAGCTCAAACTGAATAAAATGCTTCACAAGCATAATCAAAGATTGTTAACTCTTAACAATCTACAAAAGTATGACTTTTAACAGTTATAGCAACACCTACTTTGCATATACAATTTATGTATAGCAACCATATATATCACACAGATCATATACTGATCGTACATAAAAAAATGCCTGAAGCAGATGAGAAAAAAACAACAAATATTGTGATGCCAGAAGCAGCCACAATAATAGCTCGCACAACCACAAATAATGTTGCCTCCTGCAATCTCTAAACTCTACTCTTCTTCAACACCATCCAGGAGCTAAAACAGATGGTAGCCAAATAGTCACCGCTGGAAGACAAAGAGCACTCGACGACAGTTACATAAGTGTCGTTTCGTATCCAACAAACATGCATCTTTTATTACGGTGAAATCCATAGCAAATAAAGATAACCAATACAAATCAATGCATTGATAGTGATCATAAATCATGAACAAACGATATACACCACGAAGCAAGTCCACGATGCCAGGCCATCTCACTCACGGTGCCATGTCATCCTTTCTCAGCGGTAAAGGTGTATACATCAAGAATATGAGAGAAAAACGATTCACAAGAGAACAACTCGACCATTGAATGGGAAGTCACGCAACATCTCTAGCTGGTCGGTGATGATAGATGAATCAATGTTACAAAGTCTAGACGTTACTACAAAGTCGAAGATCTCACTTGAACACGATGGACTTTGCAAGTCAATACAACATTCTTAGCAAAGACGGTTAGAGAAAGGCTGAATACCGATAAGTAAATTCATAGTCATCAACATGAAGATGTAGAGAGTCATCAGAATAAATGATCGGACAAAACACAGTCCAACAAGCAAATATACTCTGAGAGAACTTAAGAACACTGAAGAATCAATCACAGGTATGAATGATTTCTTCTGAAGCTACCATAACATTAACACTCCCTCTTAGCAAAGAAGAAATCATTCACATGTCATAGTGTGTCTCAACCTGACAAGCACAAAGGAGCTACAACCAAAAAAAATGTCAATAACAAAATCTCATCACAAATTTTCTCAACATAATATTGTCATCTCAGCATGACATTCACCGTGGCTACTCCCAGAGGGTAAAAGAACATAAAACTAAGTCGTGGATTCTCTCACATGACATCCACCAAGGCTACTCCCAGAGGGTGGATCCACCATAGCTACTCCTAGAGGGTGGAACAAGGGCTTTCACCTCAAACTACTTTCACAAAGAAGAATGCATTAATAAGGGATTGCACCTCAAACTTCTTCCTCACGAAGAAGAACTCATTAACAAGGGATTGCATCTCGAACTTCTCCCTCTTAGAGAAGAACTCATTAAAACACATAAAATATCATCTAAATGTTGAGACTCCCTCTCAACAGGGGCAACATTCTCATGGCTTTGATTATCACAATACCAGGAAATTGGCTCCCATGTTTGTCCAACAATGAGCTTTTGCAGTCACACTGCTACACAAGCTACTTTCGCAAAGAAGAATGCATTAATAAGGGATTGCACCTCGAACTTCTTCCTATCGAAGAAGAACTCATTAAGAAGGGATTGCACCTTGAACTTCTCCCTCTTAGAGAAGAACTCATTAAAACACATAAAATATCATCTAAATGTTGAGACTCCCTCTCAACAGGGGCAATAGTCTCATGGCTTTGATTATCGCAATACCAAGAAATTGGCTCCCATGTTTGTCCAGCAATGAGCTTTTGCAGTCACATTGCTACACAAGCTTGCTGATCTTCTGCAAAGGACTTGGCATTCTACATCTACCACTCAAGCTCCCTCTGAATCTGATTTCAGCAGCTGAATAGTCTCCCTCTGAATGTCATTTCTTCCTCTTCAAAGAAACTAATTGTAATGACAATGTGAATAGGTTCTTTCTCTTTAAAGAAGTCATGTGCCACCAATTCAGTCCCATGACTGCAAGCAACGTTCCCATGTTCATTTCTATAGCCTGCATGACTTTGCATGTAATCTCTCATCATCCCATTGCTTCTCGATCCGTTCTGGAAGCATTTTTAGAGAGATCCGTAGAAGTTTATAGAATCAAACTATCCAAAAGAAATATACAGTTTAATGCTAAAAGCATACACTATTCACTATTCCCAATGTTAATGCATGAATTAACCATATAAAATTCATGATCGATATTCAAAGGTACAACCATAAAATACTTATCTCTTCATTGTTTAATCTTCCTCACAATACACCAGCAAACTTTCCAGCAGTATCATCTTGCATAGTACTTAAGGACTTTTCAACATCATTTGTCAATGAAGCATTGGATACATTCATACAACCGTACAGAGGAAGCCAATTTCACTCATCAAGAATGCAAGTCAGTAGAAGACATGAAGAACAACAATCACAGAATTTCTTATTGCTGCCTACTTCACAGTTGCATACAAATCTTTTACTTCTTGAAACACAAACGCCCAGCTCCAATGACAGTCATCATCCATACTCCTCTGAAAAACTTACACATATACGCGATCTCATGTTCGAACCCCTCTTGTGAGAGAGTCAAGGCTGTCCAAGCTTTGATACCATGTTAAGTTTTAGGAACTAGAATAGCTTACAACAAAGAATAGATAAAATGAGACACACGAAAACACATGAGATACCCTGGGAAAACCCTCCTACTCGTGCGAAAAACCCAGCCACACCAAAATAGATACTTTATTGAAAGCTCAAACTGAATACAATGCTTCACAAGCATAATCAGAGATTGTTAACTCTTAACAATCTACAGAAGTATGACTTTTAACAGTTTTAGCAACACCTGCTCTGCATATACAATATATGTATAGCAACCATATATATCACATGGATCATATACAACAAGATCATATACTGATCGTACATCAAAAAATGTCTGAAGCAAATGAGAAAAAAACAACAAATATTGTGATGCCAAAAGTGGCCACGATAAACAGATATTGTGATGCCAGAAGCGGCCACAATAATAGCTCACACAGCCACAAATAATGTTGCCTCGTACAATCTCTAAACTCTACTCTTCTTCAACACCATCCAGGAGAGCTAAAACGGATGGTAACCAAATAGTCACCGCTGGAAGACAAAGAGCACTCGTCGACAGTTACATAAGTGTCGTTTCATATCCTACAGACATGCATCTTTTATTACGGTGAAATCCATAGAAAATAAACATAACCAAAACAAATCAATGCATTGATAGTGATCATAAATCATGAACAATCGATATACACCACGAAGCAAGTCCACGATGCCAGGCCATCTCACTCATGGTGCCATGTCATCCTTTCTCAGCGGTGAAGGTGTATATGTCAAGAATATGAGAGAAAAACGATTCACAAGAGAACAACTTGACCATTGAATAGGAAGCCATGCAACATCTCTAGCTGGTCGGTGACGATAGATGAATCAACGTTACAAAGTCTAGATGTTACTACAAAGTCGAAGATCTCACTTGAACACGATGGACTTTGCAAGTCAATACAACATTCTTAGCAGAGACTGTTAAAGAAAGGCTGAATACCAATAAGTAAATTCATAGTCATCAACATGAAGATGTAGAGAGTCATCAGAACAGATGATCAAACAAAACACAGTCCAGCAACCAAATATACTCTGAGAGAACTTAAGAAGACTGAAGAATCACTCACAGGTATGAATGATTTCTTCTGCAGCTACCATAACATTAACACATGAAGCAAGGGATAGTTCATAGCGCTCTAGGCTTGTGCCTCTAAACACGATTGTGGAATATCTTCATTAGTCTCAGTCAAGGTAGAATACCTTCAGATGGCTCTAGGTTACAGTTTCAGATTTTGTAAGCATTATAATGGTGTTCATATCCCTGAGTCAGAATTCTGGTCTGTGGAATTCCATTCCATTCATTTTGTATTATGGATGAAAATTCGAGTAAGACATCTGAAGCTTCATATGGATGTTTGACCAGTAAATCAGATCATATTATTGTGTTCAAATATACTGTTTAGAAGCATGTTCATGGTCTGTTGTATAGAGATTTGATATGAGAAAATTTAAAGCAAAGCGAGCATTATCTATTTTGCATTAAATTGAGGAAACTATCATTTTAGTTTTCTTGTTTCACAACTTGGTATATTTCAGATGTTCCTAATTTTTGCCCTAATACAACAATTCCAACTTGAGATGAGAATCGCAGTATATTTATAAATATAATTTTATCAAAATTAAAGACATTTCATTATAATATTCAGCTTAAAATTCTAAGAATAATTTAGAAGATAGAACTAATCTTGATTTTCTGCAATAACTTTCGTTTGGACTGTCTTGTCGAAGATCAATAAATCATAGCATCATTAATATTAAGATCAATACATCATAGAATATTCCTTGTAGACAACCATATTAGGAATTCATTGGAAATGCTTGCAAGCTGCAATCTCACAAATGGTCATCCTTGTATTGATTTGCCCTTCTTCATGTTTTCCTCTCTACAACAAAGCATTGAAAACGGCGCCTCTCCTTCGCTTCACCAAGGCCTGATAATAGCCCTGTATAAGCATGCTCTAGCCCTAGACCCACATGGCAACCCTTTGCATTTTGACCAGCAAAATCAACCCCCTTCCCCTCCTCCTCCCACAATGCAATGTATTGAGAACACTCCTAGAAGGTTGGAGGAAGGTAGTTCTTCTGGTAAAAAAGATCCTAAAGCCAAGGATGTTTACCATGAGCCTAAAGCCAAGGATGTTAACCATCCTTCCCCTCAGGTTAATGAGTTGCTCACTGTTACCCCTGAGAAACGCAAAACCCCTATTGATTTACCCAAGTAACCCAGAAGGCATCCCATAAGAAGGGGGTAACTATTACCATTATTGAAGATAACGAGGAAAAACAGCCTAAAAGAAAAGAACCAAAAAAAGAGAGGGTGGGGTCATAGTTGGGGGGACAGAGATCTGCCAAACTAGCTAAGGCAGACTCAGTCCCACAAAATAAAGGAAAAAAATTTGTTTTCGATGATGAAAATGACACATCCCAAGAAAAAGATGACCTTGTGTTGGAGGAGGGCAGTGAAGAGGACGTATATGAAGAAGAAGAGCAGGAGAACAAATAGGTGGAATTCCAAAAAGAAAACATAGAGTCAAAGGACAGTAAAGGAGCCCTAAAAATGAGGATTCTAAAAATGAAGATATAGAGATTTCATAGGAAGAAGGGGATGCACTACAAAACAATCAGGAAAATGGAAACGAGGAAGGGAACAGCAAGGCAGCAATGACTGAGCTCCAGGAAAGAATGAATCTGCTGGAAAATAAGGTTGATGTTTTATCAAAAGGCCAAAACAACAAGGAAATGGAGGAAGCAATCTTGTCCCTAATAAGGATTACTAACAGGATAATGAATAGGGCTGTTATGGGGGTTTCCACTGGCAGTTCAAAGATGAAAAAGAAACCCAGCAAGAGGGGCAGCAGCAGAGGAACCAGAGGACCGGGACAACAGAGCTCGCTGATGGGAAGAAAATGTTGGAGTATATTCAAAAGAATTGGGACTTCATAGATGTCCCAAATAATTCTACTGAATTTATGCTCTTTGTTTTCTGTTTTTTGATGATGGGCCTGTTAAGGAATTATAGATCAGAGGATAAGATATAAAATGAGTGTATGTAGTAGAATACAATTGCCTTGGTGATTGATTGATTCTACAAAAATATATTTGTATTTATATATAGAATCTATAATGAATAGTTGTGACTATTCATTATAGAGAGATAATGAATAGTTGTGACTATTCATTATAGAGAGATGTGGCTGTTGATACTAAATGAAGTGATTGTTCATTATACATATCATTTATTAATAACTAATATATATATATAGATAGATATATATATATATGAGTTCATTCCAATATATATTTATCAGAGAAATATATATATTAACAATTATTATTAATATTATATATATATACATATATATATAATATATGCATAGTTAAACACGAACGAACA
>MU224136.1:5176398-5215967 GCA_018584345.1 Thuja plicata | reverse complement strand
CTGAGATTTCACAAAAATAGTCACCATATGGACATGTATAGACTCAGATAGTTATCCTGTATCAGAATGACCTGCAAGAAGCTTGGAGTTCTCACCAACACATCAATAGGCTTAAGGGAAAACACAAAAATTGGCCAAAGTTCGTGGAACCATATTGTATAAAAAAGGATACATTTTATTTGCACACAAGGCTTTATTTAAAGTTTCCTTCACATCTATGGCTCGGGCTCTAGCTCTAGCTCAGCCTCAGCCTAAGCACATGTGTTTTTATTTAAAGATTCCTTCACATCTTGTTTTTATGAGGATGAGGATGAGCTAGAGCCTAAGCCATAGACTTGTTTTTTATTACACATGTTTGGGAACATTTGATGTCATGGATTTCATGGATCTTATATACATTTGACACTATTTATAATTCTGCATATCTATGTTTTCTATTTCCTTCAGCTACAATTTACGTTTGTACTTATGCGATGGATGTATGTTTATGTATGTGATCATATTAGCTTCTATTTGATGATGTTATAGTGTTTTTAAGCTTTACTCAATAATGGGTGCCTGAAACGACCCGTTAATGGGAATGGAAGAGTTCAACCTTTGGCAGGGAAGCAGAGTGCCATACCATGCGTTTGGCGATCCCCATCTCCTGGATGGGTTAAAATCAACTTTGACGACGCGTCTTGTGGTAATCCAGGAGTCTCAGGGGTAGGCTATATTGCCCGGGATGAGAAGGGAGATATCTTGGCACTTGGTGCTAAAAGACTGAAAGACGGGACAAATAATGAGGCAAGATGTTTGGCAGCTATAGGGGCCACCTTGATGGCGAGGAAATTAGGATTAAGGCGAATCCATCTTGAACAAGATTCACTCCTCGTTGTGAACGGGATTGCAAAGGGTCAGATGGATACATGGTACCTGAACAAACACATAAAGAGGATACGAGCTCTGGTTGGTGAGTTTGAGGATTTTAAAATCTCACATGTGCAGCGAGCAGCTAATGACCTGGCAGATAAATTGTCAAATGTAGGTGTTGACGGGTCCCTAGTAAACAACTTCGAATTGTTCGAAGATTTGAGGCCTAACCCCTAGAGGACTTCTTTGATGCAAGATTGGAGACCATAGACTATACACAATAATTGGGAGGTTTTCAACATTGAGAATGTGATCTCAAAGTTGGCGGGCACGTGGTGTTACTGCCTAAACGATGGAGGATGAAGTGACATGGAGCCTTTTTGCTCATGATTGGGAGGCGGTGACGAATCTTGAAATCAGTGGATTTTGTGGTATATGAAGGATGCAGAGGTACAAGGTGAAGTAATGAGTTGGCAGAGGGAGTAATGTTAACATGATGGCTTTGGAATGCTGGCTTCGAGAGGCTTCGACAACCCTTTTAAAAGCTGAAGTCGAGGAAGAAAGAAGAACAGAGCATCTGCAAGAAAAACTACAGAGCCAGAGCAAGATGGAGACAAATTTCTCTTTGGGGACTTCGGGACAAATTCAAGCCTTTGTGGGGCCGATCACAATGAAAAGGCTAGGCAACATTTTTACCGAGGACGGGGATGATTTCTAGGTCGCGATTTGTGACATTTTCAGGGAGCACTTTCTGCAAACTTGGTGGAGACCCCGAACAAATCTTGATGTGTCCTCGCTTTTTGTGGCGCTGACTCTCATGGTGGCGGAGTCCAAAGATGCAGTGGGGGCAGTGGTCAAGCAATGCATGGCCATCAAGTGGATAGAAGGCATCGAAGAGGTGCTGCATAAGACAGAGGTGGGCGCGGGTCTACACAAGGGAAGCGACCCTATTCGTATGATCGGCCATGTGCGCCGTGAGCTCCAACCTCTAGTGGTCTGGTCATCAGCTTGCCCCGAGGATGTCCACCTTGCACAAGCGCTCGATGGGTGGAATGCACTGAAGGCCGTGTTGGTGAAGCGAAAGTTGGAAGCGCAAGGTGGGGAAGAGCTTGGGGGGAGAAAACGCAAGTGTACCCCAATTAAATCCATGGCAAAGGTGGGGGAGGATGGTAGACCTCAGGTGCGGAGGCAACTCAAAGCAAAACACGGTGGGAAGGTGACCAAAGCAAAGTACAAAGCCCGGGAGTCAGGGGATGAGCTGAGTGAAGATGGCACAGTCCGGGTGCAGGGTGCTGTCATGATGGATGGGAGCGGTGGCTTTCGGAACTTCATGAAGGAGGAGGCAGCGGCCTGGTTTAGTTAAACCTATGGGTGGGGGTTTTTTTTAATTTTGATGTATAGTCTTTGACGAATATGGGCTCCAATAGTATAGCTAGGGGAATTTTGTAATGCTTATTGTTATTTTGGCTCGAAAATTGGAAATGTATGCCATTTTGAAGCCATGTGTGGCGATTATGTAACCGTTGTTTTTCAAATATCAATTTAATACCATATTACCAATCAAAAAAAATAATGGGTGCCTGAAACAAGTTTTAAATCCTAAAAAATCTTTGTTTTTCATTTTGCCGAGTCATAGGCGAGTCGCGGGTCGAGTTGACCTTGCCGAGTCATGGGCGGGTCCGAGTCATGGAACTTTGGTATAAATACACTCCCTCCATCGATCAGAGGTGGTTGTTGGAGGTTGTTGAAGTTGTAATACCAATTGGAGGCAAATAAACTTGATTTTTCCTGTGCAAACCCTGCTTTTTCGCTGTTGCAGCACTGTGTACGGATTGGTACGGTCGAATCATGTTATGAAACCTATGGGATTTGATAGCCACATGAATTAGCTTTGGTTTGGTTCTGGTCTCATCAAATTTCATTGGGTTTTGAAGGAGTTATAGTAATTTCTTTGAGTAGTGGTCTAAAACCCTACATAACAAGGGTTAAATTACTAAATTGTGAATATCCTCCCATTCCACCGCGGAATGGTGGTTTTAGTAGTCTTTTGAAGGATTCTGGAGGTTGGTGTGCAGAGGATGAAGTTTGAAGCCTTTTTGTGGAAGCCCTAACCTGACATCTCTATGTGGCAGGCTTGAAAAACATGCTAGTTTGAAGAGATTTGGTGATCTGTTGTAAACCAAGGTGTTTGAACGCCCAAGACCTGTTAAAGTGTTGTTTTGGTGATGAATGCCAGCTGCTGGACCAGTTATTTGTGTAGTTGGGAGTGTTTTTGGAGTACTTGCTTTATAAAACAGGGCTAATTGTGCCCTTAAAACTGTTACCAGTCCGTTTTTGGTCAAGTTGGTCCAAAACACCATATGATGAGTTTGACTTATGTTGTGTACCTTCCAAAAGGGTACTCCAAACTGTTCTTCTTTTTGGTAAAGGCCCATGGTGTAGTAAGTTATCTGTCAAAAACCCTGTCTTGAATCCTACAAGGCATAAGCCCTCATTGTGAAGGAAGTCTAATTGAGTCTCATTAAGGGAAGTTGCAGAGTGTTTGATTGTGTTGTTTGGGGTACACTGGGATGCAAAAGGCTCATCAGAGCAGTGTTTGTGTAGTGGGTGAATGCATTTCATGTTAAGCACATGTGTAGCCATGAATGGTTGGTGTCAAGTTGTCAAGGTGGGTCATGGTAGGGAACTCCATCTGTGAAACCGTCCTTTTGACTTTGTTTGAGTTTGCTTAGTGTGCATCTACATCCCTTGAAGGCTCCGCATCAGGTCCCCTGTGCTGTTCAATGCTTGCTGTTTCTATGATGGTTGTTTATTAGTTTCTGTTGTTCTGTTATGTAAGGGATCGGAGCCCTTTCCCTGCTAATCTAATAAAAAACATAAATATTTAATTATTAAATTATTTCTGAAGTCACTTAATGTCTCCCTTTTAAAATAATTAAATATAACTTGTCTCTTAATTTTATTTTTTTACAACTTAACATAACTATTTAATTATTAAATTATTGTTCGCACATCCAACCAAAGTTCTGGAAAATAGTAAAATGGATCAAATATGAATTCCAACCGTGCCAACATACTCTCAAGCCCTCAGGATGATGAACTTAATGAAACTTAGTTCCAAAATAGCAAACATCTCCAAAAAGTCTGGAGGGTTCCCAATATGCTGAAAACTATATCTGGAAAGTACCATTGGACTCAACCTAAATTTCTAAACTCACTGCCAGTCTCAAAATTCCTATCCAATAAAGTTGGTGTTCTCCAAGAATCCTGGAACTTTCTAAGAATGTTGGAATGGAGCGAAAAAGGACATTACACAAAAGTGATTAACAACTACATTCAAGGGGAAATTCACAAGGCCTACATCAAACATATTTGGGTTTCTCCAACTGGGTTATATTAGTCCAAAATTTAATCAGAATACATCTACATTTCTCTAAATATGTGACGGAGACATTATCCTTCACAAACGGAACTTTCTTTTGATATCAAGATCATAAGTGCTTGGCATTATTCATCAGAGAAGCTTGCATGTTTAGACATCATCACTTAAGGGAAACAAAGCAGGTGTTTCTGCTAACATATAAACTAGCACCTCCTTCCTTCATTCCAGCCATTCTCTTAGTGGCTTGAACTATGCTTTTGATAGGTTTTTACATAGTAGACCTAGTCCAAGAAGGAGGCTTGCAAACAGGGATGAGAAGTATAACATCTCAAAACCCTGGAGATGTATGGCTTCACAGATTTATTTCGCAACTGATTGGGATTCTGAAATTGGCTTTAATTAGCTTTTGGACAGTACTTATTTTTATTTTTGTTTCGTTTAGAGATATAAGAGGTGTTCTCTCTTGGCTTCTTGAACTCAACCTTATCTTCAGTTCCATCATCCTTTGTGTTTATTTCTAGAAATTACAAATAGTTTCAATTTTCCGAGCAAAAGAATGTATGGAAATGTATTTTCAGTTCTGATATTGTCCAAACCTGTTGACTATGCTCCTAACAAATCTTAAATCTGCATTAAAAACTTATTGATTTTTTTTTGACAAGCTCTCATAATAGGAGAATGATATTAAAGTTGAAGATTTACTCTTGGAAGAGACAAAGAAGAGGATAATAAGCACATTACCATTCCCTTGATATGTACTTGACAGGCCTGATTTGTACTTCGAATGAAAATAGCAAGCAAGCTACACAGTACAAGCAAGCAAAGAGATGGCTTCCATAAATAACTTGAATTCTCAAAATTCATTTACTCTTATGCTTGCTTAAAAATCTTTCTCAAAGGAAAAGCAGCACTCCAACCAAACCTTTAATAAGAAACCAAGAACCAGTTATTTATTTGTGAAATGAAGAAAATCCTTCTCAAGCTGCCTAAACCCTCCCTACAACAAAAAGGCACAGAAGTCCAGAAATGCAACCCACAGGCCACGAATTCTGTGGCCAAATATATAAAGGAAGGAAAGAGGAAACTAATCCTATTTCTAACCTAAGCAAATAATCATAAGCAACAGATGAACAGTTCATCTGCAACTTTATCTAAGACCAGATTCCACAGATAATCATGTCCTCAGAAAATATACATATCTAGCAATAAACACTACGTAGTTATGCATATGTTATTCTTTTAGTCAAAAAGTCACTTCTCTGCATCATGATAAAGGCATGCAAACTAATTTTAAGAAACAGGTGAAAATTATTTATGGCGCATTATTTAAAAAATTAAAAGCTATCCAGAGCAATTACAATCAAAAAGTAATATCTCCAACAGCTAATACAACCCTCAGATTTTTCTCAAATGAAGTATGGCATTCTCCAACAATTGGGCATGCTACTGAGATTACAGGCTACTGGTAGAAAGATTGAAATCTTCATAACAATCACATAAATTCACAGCTTTCCCACCAGTGTAAAAAAACTGACGGTATTTTTTAATAAAATTGCAAACTTGTGTAATTGATAAGCCTTTCGAAGAGGTCTCAGCCAGCCCAGAAATCAGAAGCGATTATAAGGGGAAGAAACAGAAGAACAAAATCAACTTAAAAATACATACCGAAAGGCGACACTTGGATGAAGGCACCCAAAGGTTGGAACTTCCTGTGTCAAAGATGACTGTGAAGTTCTGAGTAGGAGTACCAATTCCAATTTCCCCAAAATATTGGGCATCCAAATAATTCTTCAAAGGAACATATTCGCCTCCATTAGATTGGCCCAAACCATGTTTTTGCTTAATTGCATTACAATGATCCCTTTGCCTTGCAGCTTGTAATGTTTTCAGATCCACCGGCTTCTTTGTCAATCCAACCCTCAACAAATCCCCATTACCCGGGCTAATTGAGAAGGTCATCAGCAGAACAAATACGATAGGAACAAGACGACCCATTTCTTTAAAGTTCCCTGCAGACAATTTAGTGATCAGAATGCTTCAGTTCAAACTCGATAAATTTCCAACAAAGACGCCTGTTATAAGCTAGCAAAACACCAACACCTAGAAACGAGAAACCAGGGTCATAATTGTTCTGAGGTAACACCTATGCAGCTCTGTGTATTTTGTGTATAATTTGCAGGAAAGCGGTTCTTTTTGTTTTTCTCTGGCGATGACACGATTAACACCATTTTTACAGAAGTTTATTCCTTCGTCGATATGCACGTCAACATCTTCCCCGAATTCGTAAAATATTCAAAATTGAAGAAACGTTTAAAAAGATTACGTAAGGACTTAAAATGATGTCCGCATCAAAATGGTTGTTTTGAATGGCAGTTGAGACAATGCCGTGCCCAACTTCTTGGAATGTTAGTTGAGTGATTTCTTTTGATTTTGGGGGAGCGGGGGTTGGGGAAAGGTAGCTTAGTAGAAATAGTGAAAGAACACAAATATCTCATAAATATTTAGAGATTGATTTTCATTATTATAAATTTAGTTGAGAGATTTCAAGAGGAAAAGGATATGGAGAGGATGTAAAGTTTCTTACTTATTTACTTAAAATAAGTACAAAAAAGTTAAATTTTGGGATTGGAAAATTAAGAAATTCTTTTGGGTTTCCTTGTCACATAAGAATCTAAGAGCATCTAATCACAAATAGTCTCAAAGTCATAACCACTATCCCGTGTGAAATTCTTTTAGTTGAAGCAAGAATTTTGTGATTAGAGGCAACAATGATAACCCAATTGTTAAATTATTTAAAGAAGGTTGAAAACATGAATAATCATTGTTGGCCAAGAATAGTTGTGGAGGAAGAATTGGTCAAAAGAAGAAAACATAAATCAAGCACAACAACAAATCGTTGAGTAAGTAGTACATCAATTTGTACAAGTGTCTTAACATCAATGAGGAAATGAAAAAAAAAAATTGTTGCAAAAACAATTTAAGATTGTCATGTGGACAAAGTAGATTCAATGGAAGAAAGCTTATTACATCAAAGAGTTTAATCCAACTTGGGACCACGTTGAAAAATATATTTAGGAGTAGTTACTAAGGAAAAATAAAGGTTGTTAATTGCATGGTTGAGGACTAAATCACATCATCTTATGTGTGAGACCAGAAGATGGACTATACCAAAGAAAGTTCGGGAAGAGAGAACTTGCATATTATGTAGTAAGGGGGTGAAGACGAAATGAAATTTTATCATTAAGTGTGCAGTTTATGAGGATATATGTACCTAATACAAACAACTTGTATGTTGGCAACCTCTGTGAGCTATTTGATGAAGCAAAGATCAACAAGGCAAACAACTTCTTGGTCAAGATCCATAATACAAGAGACTGGCATAAAAGGAAAAAAAAAATCAAAGATTATTTAGGAATTTGGCTCAAAGTCCCTTAGACAACTTGATCTTCTAGACATCATTAAAAAATTTCACGCAAATTTATTGAATTATTAGAAGAATCAAATCCATTAAAATAAATCGACTTCATTATAAATGAATGTAAAAAAAATTTAAAATATATTGTATCGTGAGATGTTTATTTTTAATGGATTTTATTTTACATCATTTCTTATTAGTTACATTTCCAATTATATTTTTTAATGTTATCACTATTTTAAACAATTTAAGTCAGTTTTAAATTCTTATTACATGTTATTCATTTCTTACTCATCCTGTGTTATTTGGTATATCTTTATTTCTAGATTCTAATTTATTTATTTTTTCTCTGAATATCTTTGCAACCCCAATTTGGAGTGAGACTAATCCCTAAGGGTTGTAGACCTAGCCCATTCAGCCCAACATCCAAGCAAATTCAATCAATAAGAGTTGAAACTTGAACAAAGAACCTAGAGCCTTAGCACAACCTTACCAACTATTCAAACTAGGGGCGAGCCCCTTCTAGATTTCAATTTTAATCAGTTTTTAATAATTTCAATTTCTTTAAAATTTTATGATATAAAAATTAAGGTTTGCATCTCCTTCCAAGTAAGAAAAATGGAAGATAGTCTCTCCATCTTAGGATGTGTTTTATTCTAGGACTTATTGCTTTTGGTCATTAATAAAGCATAGTTTTATTTATTATTTGTGCATTACTATGCATCATTTATAATTTTGATGTGTTTTAGAGTAAAAAAATCATAGCTAATAGAATAGAATAGCTTTGTGGACTAAGATGCCTAAAAATACAAATTACAATAGGTTTGTGTGCTATTTACATCAACTATAAATGTAAGTTGTTTGGGAAGTAGAAAATTATAGTTAACAAAATTTGAGGGCTTTTTAATATTATCTTACATCAAGTTATAAGTTTTTTTTTTTTTAACTTGTAATCTTATAATAGTTAACAAAACATATTAATATGTCATGGTTCATTAAGAACATTCCCTAAGGAGCTTCAATTCCTAGACATGTAAGGTACGAATTCATTCCAAGACTTGGATTACATTTTGGGAAGCTTCAAATGCATGTATATTGTCATATTTAAAAGCTAATGAAATTTGAGCCTCTTTCATTAATTATATAATGGAACATAATACTTTATTTTGTATTGTGCCTATTAAAAATGTAGTATAATTCATGAGCTAAAAGTTGTATCAATTATCATGCATGTTGGGTTTTGCAAATTGGGTAGCAAGCTAAGTGGTATTAACCTTGGAGGAAACTCCATGGTTAAGCTTGCTTGATTTAGAGTAGTAGGATGGGTGACCTCTTAGGAAGGCCCAAGGCTTCACCTCTATGAGAATCACCTAGACACAATGAGTGTTCAGTGCACCATTTATTCTCATGGGAGATGGATTCTTGTGAACTAGCACTCATGAAACATGGGTCAATGAGTTTGACTCGAAAACTACAAGTTGACTCCTAATAGAAATATCGTTAACTGACATGTGGAAAATATCTCCTAGTTATCAATTGATGAGCTAAAGGTGCTCTATAGTGAATGGTTCATAAGGCATGACACTTGTTGAAGGTTTTGTGAATGGGAGTAGCAAGCTACATGGGCTTAACCTTGGAGGAAACTCCATGGTTATGTGTGCTTGAGTTGGAGTAGTAATGAGATGGGTGACCTCCCAAGAAGGCCCAATACTTCATCTTTGTGACCATCACCTAAAAGTAATGAGTGTTAAGTATACCATTCATTATCACGAGAGATGGGTTCTTGTGAACCACCACTCATGAAACATGGGTCAATGAGTTTGAGTCAAAAACTACACAATTGAATCCTGATAGCAATATCATAATTTGACTTGTGGAAAATATCTCCTACTTATCAATTTGATGTGAATAAGTAAAATTCATGAAAATAAGGCAATTTAACATTATGGCTCTAGCACATATTACTGATTTTTTTTCTATGTTACAAGAGTAAAATTTGTTAGACTTTTAGGTGACTCTACAACACGCCCGGAATCAAATGAAAGACCGGGATAACTTCCACAAAAGAATGGCAAGACAATTGCGTTAAGATGCAAGAATGATATTATTGATAATGGACATAATTAAAATGTACATAATAGGCCTGCTTATATAGGCAAGGCAATAAGAGACTATGATAAGGAGTAGATAAGTTATTACCCACACAAGGTGGAATCACATATCCACCAAAGGTGAGTCATCCTCCATTATGCAATGAAGTAGGTGCAGCAAGTGGAGGATGATAATGTGATATGTGCACTAAAGGTGGATCTCACACATAAAGTGGAATGTGATAACAACTATCACCGCCTAAAGTGGAATTTCTCTTATGTCATGTGCAAATATAGGTGCAAACTCCTAGGTGTCTCATATACATACTAGTATGCAATGCATTATCCTAAGTAAGCTTAAGTAAAGTGGAATATTTAATTACACCAACAAAATTGACTAAATAAAAGGGTTACAAACATGTGTTTCAATAATCAAAGTAAAAAATTTGTTGATTAAAGAACCCTTCAAAAAAAAATTCAAGCTAATGCATGACAAAGGAATCATAAATGCACAAATGTAAAAACAACTTTGGTGTACTCCTTAGTGACATAGATAGAAATGAAATCCGTCAACTAACATAGGACCATAAAATAAAATAGCATTGAATTATATTCTTAAAAGGCATTCACTCACCCTAATCTTCTTTGTTAACTCAAATATAATATTTGAAAGCTTATAAGTCAATGGAAATTAGTTGAAGGTTTGAAAAAATGGGAAATTGGATATTTAATTAAACTTCCATATGGAGAAAGGTTTTACTACCGGTTTGTACAATTTAAACGATCATGAAAACTAGATTTCTCACCAAATAGAAAATTGTAAAAACTAATATTATGTTTATTATTAAATATTAATATTTTGATATGTAAATGACAATCCAATACAAGGTAAAAGATTTTTAAAAATGTGTACATGATCATAACATAACAATTTGTGGGGTGACCTATTTAGAGCTACAATTGAAACACTTTGTTGGTGAGATTGCCACAAAGGTTGAAACTCATGTTGTGTCATTGTGCTCTCAAGCTTTGTGCCTACTTTGGGTCATTGTGCTCGTGGGTTTGAATTTGTGGAGTGTTTGGATACTTTAAAGGCTATCATTTACTAATAAAAAAACATGACTCTGTGTGTGTGTGGGGGGGGGGGGGCGTTGTGCTCANTGACTCTGTGTGTGTGTGGGGGGGGGGGGTCGTTGTGCTCATGGGTTTGAATTTGTGGAGTGTTTGGAAACTTAAAAGGCTATCATTTACTGATAAAAAAACATGACAGAGTGTGTGTGTGTGTGTGTGTGTGTGTGTTACAATTGTTATATGCAGTGCTTAGCCTAGAGGGTCTTAAATAATTATGTGTGTGTGTGTGTGTGTGTTAGTTACAGTTGTTATATGCAGTGCTTAGCCTAGAGGGTCTTAAATAATTATGTGTATCAATCATTTGATAGCACTTCATGATTGTTTATAAGAAAAAAATTAACTTTAAAGTTATTTTTAATTTACCATGGATTGATGATTATGTCCAAAGATACTCAAGTGTCAAAAAAATAGTAACCACAAGAATTTGGATAAATTTATAATTATATTGTAAATTGTATATTGTTCTAGTAATATCATCTAGTTTTTTCATGATATGTTGAATCATACAATAAGGTGCATCAAAAAATCATTACCCTTGGAAATTAAAAGAACCGTAGACTTGTCTATTTCTTGTTGTATGCACATTAGTAGTAGCTCTATCACTTATAGAATGCACTTAATTGTCTATTTGTTTTTCTTAGTATTACAATCTTCTTTTATAAACTATAATATATTGCGTACAATACAAATAATAGATGCATAAAAATTGACCAAGACAATCAAAATATGTACTATAACAATATGTAAATACATGAATATGCTTTCTCTAAATCATATTAAGATGTCTAACAATTAAATATAACATTGTATTATTATATTATTTTACACAATTAAATGGATACAATTTAAAGAAAATGTATTCTTGCAACTACAAAGATCATAACATTCTTTTAGTAGCATCTTGTTTTTTTATATTAATAGTAGCATAACAAGGGTGTTGCCCCTTTAAAAAAATAGCTTGAAGGTAGTTCAACCATCACAAGCCCAACATTAACAGTCGATTAATGTCAAAATCGATAACAAAGTCTAGCAACATAATACTATAAACTATTATAAGGCTTAACAATATAAAATTGTAAACTACTGTCAGTCATAGCATCTTGCTAATATATCAAAATGAATCACAAATAAATGAACATGTATTGATGTTTCCCTTGAGGAGCAATCTAAGGACAAGGACTTAACCAAGTGAGGATGTTAGTGATATTCTCTATGTTTTTAGAGATTTGATACTAAAGATAGTTGTGAATGTTAAACCAAACCTTTCTACATCATTTTGAATTGTGTGTTTTCTATCTTCAAGTATTGTTCAAGTGAGAATGGTGGTGATATTCTCTTTGTTTTTGGAGATTTGACTCGAAACATAGTTGTGAATATTACACTAGACCTTTCTACATCACTGCTATTTATCCTAGCATTGTTTGAATGTTGGCCCTTCCGACTTGTGTATGGTTGATGCTCATGTCATCTTAACAAGGCTTTTTGTATTACTATCTTGTGTAATAGGTGAAAAATGAACGAACTTTGGATTATTAAAATTTCATGGCACACTTGTATATTTATTAAATTCCACAACTAAATACAGTGAAAACTTTAATGGTTGAATACCTTGATGATAAACTATGTTATATGGATTAATTCATGCATTATTTATCTAAAAAAATCTTTATTTTTTTTTATTTTTTTATGGGTAATGGTCCAAAGCCGAGATTTAGTTATTATTGTTTGTTGATTTAATTATTATTATTTGTTAAGATTAAGTGGACTCAAACCCAAGACCTCCCAGATTAGAGGCTCACAACTTTACCGTTGTGTTGTAGGCTATTGCCTAAGAATCTTAAATATTCATGTCTATCATTTGATAACATTTAGGTTTACTTGACCAATTATAGTCCTATTATGATTTGTATATTTTCTCCAGTAATTTTTCATTCGTCAAATAAATCACATAGAAATGTGGCTAAGAAAATATTGAGGCATGTTAAAGGCACTTTAGACAATGGACTTAATTTAAATACACGTATTTCAGACTTTGTAACACAAATTGCACCAAAGATACCACTAATAAGAGACCCACCAACAATTGTATCTTTTTTATATTACTTCAATTTGTTTTTTGAAATAAAAAATCAATTATTATATTATCTTCAAAACTTGCATCCGACTCTTCAACCTATATTTTAAATATATAATATGAAATATTTTGATTTTGTTAATTGCTTTAGGTTCATTGGCAGCACTCTTCATATAGGAGCAAACTTGTTGTTGCAAAATTATACTATACCAAATTATGCAAATTTATTTATTGTAAAAGTGGTCCCATATTAGCATAGATTTGACCTATTTCAAGAGATATCCAAAACATTCAAAGTTGAAACCCTTATTATCTTACACTTGTACTGTGGAAATTATAAAGAATCGTTTTGCATATCTTTATGCACATAGCGAGGTCAAGTTGATGTTTAAATGTGATACTTTATTAGAAGGTTCTATTGATCTATTGTATATCTAAATTAATTTTGGCATTGTGTGTTCTAAACATAATCAACCATCTAACACTCACTAAAATTTTATATTGCGCCTCATCATAAATCATTAAAAGCATGCCTTTAAGATAAATTTGAATTATCTTACACATCTATAATAAAAAAGATCATAGAGAAAAAATAAATAAATGAATATGCTACCAATATTGTATAAATAGTAGGGAATCATTTGAGAAGTCTCATAAGTATTTTTTAATATTTTAAAAGTAATGCTTTCAAGTTATAATGCAATATCTAAACATAAAGAAAACTTAATTAGTAGTTTACTTCATGGTAGCATAATCATATATTTTAACAAAATTTGAATGAGTATACACTAAAAAGAATAGTAAATATTTTAGAACTCACAAAAGCCATAATTATTAACGATATCTTAAAAAAGACGTTTATACATGATATGTTATTTTTTAAGGAGACCATCTAAACAATCATGGAGCCATCCAAATTCATGCGGGTAAGAAATATAGGAAAAAATGATTAAAAAAAACTTTTACTACTTATTGTGATACAAGAATATACATTCAATATACTTTTATTAAAAATTCACATTAAAAAGAGTAAAATGAGATTTGTTCACATTATTGATTGTTGATGAAATTTTAATGTACGAAGTCAATATGATGGCTTATTAAATCCCTCTCATTATGGACATTCATGCCTAATATGGGATAAGACACAAGTATTGCTCTTATAATCATATCTTGTGTATATAGGGAAACATCTTGAATTAAAGGGGTTCCTTTTAAAACACTATCATAAGCAACATTATTGAAGTTTTCCTTGTCTAGATGACTATTCAACTAGCAATTAGATTATGTTCCAATAAATTTAGATAATTACATATAAGACTGCACCAAAATATCAACACTGTGATTTTGCCTACACTAACTTGGTTGGGCTTGGAATGTGGAGATTTGGAGTGAAGAATGATTAAATGTGCCATTAAAATTTATTACCATGAATGATCTAAGATTAGTAAAAATATCATTTTTGAATACTAACTTCTCTAATGTTGTTCTTTTATGAAGAGATATTTTTTTGACAATAATCGTGCGTGGACAAAAATCAAATGGAGTTGTTGTGCAACCACGCTAACTCTCATGTTGAGAATTTGCCTACATATTCAGTCATGAACATCATAAAGAGCATTTACTCCATGTCCCCCAAATTTCACAGGTTATAATTCTTGATGGGTAGATAGAAGATTTTTGAATTGCCTAATAGCATGAATTGTGTTATATTATTAAGAATCTAAAATAAAACGTGTTCTTAAAAACAATCAATGCTAAAATTTACATATATATTTTTAATTATTTTTCATAGAATACTTGACAAAAAGACCTAAGAAAATTAAGTAGAATATAAATCATACCTAGATCAATAGCATGGAACCACTTACCATTTCTTCCTTCTCTAGTGTCAATCTACATCCATAATATAGGAGCCCACGGAATACTTTTATGTACTTCTCCATCTCTTCTTGTTGAAATGCTTTGGTCCATTTAAAATAATGAACACATGTTTTTGCTTCCTCTCTTTTTAGTATAGCTCCATAATTATATAAATGACATTATACCTATATTAATGAGACTGGACCCCCTCTAACCATTATCTCAAAGTGATCCATATTATGGAGCTTGAATAGTGATTTTGTCTCTATTGTAGATTAGTACAAAGTGTTCTATTAGGCCCCATTTTTTTCTTTTAAATCATACATAAATGTACTTAAAGAAAAGGGAAGCAAGGTATATGAAGGACTTATCCACCTTTTCCTAATGCAAAATCAGAAGGAAGATGGCCCAATAGGCTCAAGTAGGACTTAAGCACTAAGTGTGTGCAATGATCCTTCGTTGTTGTGGTTAGGAATGAAATGGATTTGCAGAATTAGTGTAATGATGAAAAATAAATGACTAAAATAAGCTAAATTAAGTAGTTTCAGGAAAATACAGACTGATAAAAACAAATAGGAACCTATAGTGACCAGAAGTGAAAAGCCAAGAATTATACTATCTTGTACACCAAATCTAAAGTTGTCCTGACAAGAACAAAACACCCTTGGCATTTTGTTCCGGGAAACAAGACGCCTAGGGTGTTCTGTTCCCTAGAAATCTGCCCAAAATTTTGACTAACAGTCCTGTAGATACTGATCTTTCCAGAAAATTTTTTGACAGTTGCGTTGCCTATACCTAAACACACAAAAAAAATGGAAAAGGGTTGTGGAAAGGGGTTTGCCTTGGTCAAAACCCTATATAGGAATCAACCTTTAAAATTTAATAAGATTTCATAAAGGAAAGTAAATAATGAAGGTATATATTAGATCTACCTTGCCAATAACTTCATGAACAGATATTGAGATCGTACATAGTCATGAAGATGCTTGAATGTTTCTTTGTTGACCTTGGAACGTAAAAAATAATCAAGGATGCCTTCACAAATGAATGGATCTATGAATATCACTCCTAGATCTTCAATATTGTAATGCTTGATTAAACACTTATTATGAAGGAAGAATGAACAAGGATGGACAAAGGATCTTCTTTCTTTCTTGAGAACTCCTCTTCTTGGCCATCATGGGAGAGAAGATTGCCTTTGATTTTATTCGGAAGCTTGGAGAGAGACTAGATCTTGGATGCTTGCCCTCAATCTTGAATTCTCTTGATCATTTGATTGCTCGATTATCATTATGGTTTCTTATGGATCTTCATTATGGTTACCAAAATGAGGGAAGATATGGTGTTTCTATACCTTATGACACATTTCAAGATTCAAAATTAAGTCAGGCTAACCACTAGATCTAATTTCCCACCAAAATACCACAACAAGGCTCTGGTTCAAATTTGGGCGCAATCCTTAGGGAACAAAATGCCCTTAGTGTTTTGTTCCTAGGAACAAAAAGCCATGGGATTTTTGTTCCTAGAAACAAAAAGCACCAGGATTTGAATGGGAAACTGGGAAGATAGAGTAGATACCAGATCAAGGGGGGAGAGGTAGTTGGATCAATCCTAACAGACATAAAATTTGAAATCACAAAAATGGGGCCTAACTAAGCATCTAATTATGGGTGCTAACTTTTTAGGAAGGTACATTTAGCCCCAACTTTAGCAAGATTATGAGACAAACTCATGCTCATGATAAAGTAGATCGATGCATTGGAAAAACTTTATCAAGCTAAAGGAGACAAGGAAACACCAAGCCCCTAAGTGACTTAGGTCCTCATCAAATCTAAAACAGAGAGAGAGAGAGAGAGAGAGAGAGAGAGAGAGAGAGAGAGAGAGAGAGAGAGAGAGAGAGAGAGAGAGAGATGTGGNGAGAGAGAGAGAGAGAGAGAGAGAGAGAGAGAGAGAGAGAGAGAGAGAGAGAGATGTTGCAGAAGATGGAATTCATAGTCTAGCAAGCTATGAGATGCTAGTCAACCCATCAAAAGGGACCAATCCTTAAGGAAATCCTATCTCCATTAAGGGATCCAGAAAAGCGGTCAATCTAAGGACCAAGTTAAAATGGTCAGTCAAAGGACCAATGAAAGAAGGAAGGATCAGTCTTAGGATCCACTAAATAATGCTCAAGGCATGATAATGTAAAGATGAAAATAAGAAAATCCTTGTCTCCTTAGCCATCTGCATAAGAGATTGCATTGAGTCATTGTGTGTGTGTGTGTGTGTGTGCAAAATGTAAAACAAGGAGTGAAGTGTATGCCCCCATGTTAAAGTGATTTCAAATGCCTTAATGGGAGAAATAGCTTTAACGAAGCATACATGCACCCACAAGAGAACTTTCCACTTTGAGATGCCCCCAAGCCAAAACAAACCAAGGGAAATGAGAACATGACAAAAGAGAGCACGAAAGGGATCTAAAAATCTGGGGTCACTATGATCATATGATAACTCATGTAAATCAAAATTATATCAAAGTGAATCGTCATAATACCCAAGAATTAGCAGAACTACAAGAAAAATGGAAGGTCACATAATAGATACAAAGAAGAGTTTTTTTGGTTCGGCATTACAAAGACCAAAAAAAAAGGTATCTACCATTTTACATCATCCCTAATCAGACAACACAAAGGCACATTTATGAACAATAGCACATGTATGATATAACATGTCTACGACTGACGCAATGCAATGTTGGGAGAGTCCCCAAAGGAGATGTCCAAGCCCCCAGCTAATAACCACACAACATAATATAAACAATAACACATATATTTAGATCCACAACAACGCAAATTCCCATTAAAAAATCATAAGATTTTCATTCAACATGCCTAGTTGTAAGATCTTTCAGGTTACAACCAAATACAAGAAATTACAACAGTAATTCTACAAGACCTCGCTAGATCCAACTCCTAGCTAGCCCAAATCCACACTCTGGTAGAAACTCCAAGAAGAATCTAAACTTGTGCTCACAAGCAACCAAGCAACCTTCTCGTCTTCCAAACCTACACTTAGCTACTAGCTCTGCTCAACTTCACTCCTCTCTAGTACTATATGTTGAATCTCAAGACTCCACAAGACCCTCTACTTATACCCAACTAAGCCACAAGTCGTCCTAGTAAATTACAAATTAAATAAACCCTTACATTAAATACATATTCAAGCCACAAGTCGACCTGCAAAAAAATCAACAAAATGCCTAAGTCGGCTTACAACACCTATTAAATGTACATAGGATAAAGATCCAAGACCCAAATAGGTCAACACACATCCCCATGATTGATCCATGTCACGATCACATGCTACACATATTAAATGCATCAAGTCGTTCGATCAAATCCACAAGAACACAATTCGGCAAGCCAAACTGCCTAGTGTCAGGAAAACTATTGAGTGTCAGTAATCAACATTTCGAGCAAGCCAGGCATCATCTAGAAAGCACAATGCCCAAGGTCCACAAGAATTACCAAGAGGGTACAGCCGAGCACTAGAGTTTGTCGATTTCTTCAGTGATCGAACCTCCCTTTAGTGACAGAGCAACACTTTACCAACAAGATCAAAGCACGCCAACATGCAGGATTGCCAACTACCCCAGGATGCTCCTGCATTAGACACCCCAGGTGCGAAAAGATGTTATTAAAGGCTGGAAGAACATCTTATGAGATTCAACACATAAACTCTAGATTGGTTCTTCACATACATGTCCTCAAAGTCTTGAACACTCCTACCCTGGATCCACTTCTACTTTCTTTGCCTTCTCAAGTCTTTCCTTGACAATCCACATGCTTGTTTTCCATACTGATCTCAAACCCTTTCAGAATCCTTCAACTCAACTCGGCTCCCAAAGCTCAGGTTCCTCCTATCGAGTTCTTCATTTTGCAAAGGCATTATTTAAAACTTCCTACCATCCTTCTCAATAGAAAACACATTCTTGACACAATCATGCACAACCTTGAAATCATACTGTCAAGGTCTACCAAAAAATATGTGAAAACTACCCATGTCCAAAATATCACACAACTCTTGATCCTTATAATGGCTAATTTGAAAGTCAGCAAGACATTTCTCCCTCACTTCCACAATATGTACATCTTGCAACCAACCAATCCTATAAGGACAAGGATGTCTCACTCTTTTCAAACCAAGTTTCTGAATCATCTCCTCAACTACAAGGTTATCAGTACTACCACCATCCATAATCACATTATAGATTTTACCAGTAAACTTACAACGAGTCTTGGACAAATTACTCCTTTGACAAGGTTCCAATACTTTCTTGCCAAACAATACTCGTCGAGCCAACAAACTCTCTCCTCCTTGTTCAGGTTCATTCACCAAGTCTTCGGCCTCATTCACCACAGTAGCTCTTCAGTCACCAGTCTTCTGGGAAAATTCAAAAGCTCTATGTCCTTCTTCACCACAATGAAAAAAAGTACCCTTAAAGGAAACCTTACTTGTCCTCTTCCTTGGCTCAATAGGTTTTGGTTCATCTTAAACAATTGACTTATCCTTGACCAAGTGATCATGTTTCTCCTTCCCTTGGGATTCACCTTGATGTTTTCTTTTCAACTCATCTTCTTCCTTTAGAGCATATTGATAAGCATCCTCAATTAAATCAATCTTCAGCATACCAATCTCATCCTGAAAATTGAATCTCAAACCATTAATATATCGAGCTACCTTTTCTTTGGAAATTTCTCTATACCCAGACTGAATATTCAACTTATAGAACTCCTCAGTATAATCCTTCATAGACAAATCCTTCTATTTCAAATTTTGCAACCTTTTAAACAACTCAAGTTCATAGTCAGCGGGTATGAACTTAGCCTTTAACTTAGTCACCATCAATCTTCATCTAGTGATCTTCAGTTCACCTTCTTCTTCACTATCTCGCTGCAATTATTACCACCAAAGAGAAGCATGCCCTTTCAGCTTAGTCTATGCCAATCTTACTTTGAGTGGATCATCAATATCCTCTAATTCAAAGTAGTCTTCCAATTCACCAATCTAATCAATCAAGTCTTCAGGATTCAAAGAACCTGATAAATTAGCAACATCCATCTTATGCTTTAACTTCAGTTGAGTGACAAATCTATCCAATCGGACAGCTCTATCAATTCTATCCTCTCCACTAGATCCAGCAGCTTCAAAGTCTTCAGCAACTTCCTCATAACCATCATCTATTCTAGGACCTCTAGGTAATCCAACATTTCTGATACCTTCTAGGATTTCATTTTTCATTTCCACCATCTCAGATCTAAATCTTTTTGTTACCCTCGCTTCCACCTCCTCAAAAAGATCTACAATCACCCGAGGGTCCAATCTTCTCAGAGGCATCCTTCAAGATATTCGCAAACCCTCTCCAACAAATCACCAACTTTCCAACCCAAGGTTCTGGTGCAAACTACCTCACCCTCGGCAATCTGTCCACACACTCAGGAACTTCAAGCTCTGATACCACTTGGCGCAGTTCAAGGCTAGGAGAGTTCCCAAAGGATATGGCCAAGCCCCTAGCTAATAACCACACACCATACTATAAAAAATAACACATAGATTTAGATCCACAACAACGCAAATTCCCATAATATAATCATAATATTTTCATTCAACATGCCCGACTGTAAGGCCTTCTAGGATACAACCAAATACAAGTAATTACAATAGTAATTTTGCAAGACCTCGCCAGATCCAACTCCTAGCTAGCCCAGATCCATAATCTGGTAGAAACTCCAAGAAGAATCTAAACTTATGCTTACAAGCAACCAAGCAACCTTCTTGTCTTCCAATCCTACACTTAGCTACTAGCTCTGCTGAACTTCACTCCTCTCTACTACTTTGTGTTGAATCTCAAGGCTCCACAAGACCCTCTACTTATACCCAACTAAGCCACAAGTCAGCCTAGTAAATTACAAAATAAATAAACCCTTACATTAAATACATACTCAAGCCAAAAGTTGGTTTGCAACAGATATTAAAAAAATGCCTAAGTCAACTTACAACACCCACTAAATGCACATAGGATAAAGATCCAAGACCCAAATAGGTCCACACACATCCCCACGATCGATCCACATCATGATCACATGTTACACATATTAAATGCATCAAGTCGGCCGATCAAATCCACAAGAACACCAATTGGAAAGCCAAATTGCGGAGTGTCAGCAAAACTACTGAGTGCCATCAAACAACACATGTCGAGCAAGAACGATGACCAAGCTCCACAAGCATCGCCGATCAGGTACAACTGAGCACTAGAGTTTGTCGAGTTCTTCAGCGACCAAGCAACACTTTACCAACAAGACCAAAGCACACCAACATGTAGGATTGGCAACTACCCTAGGATGCTCCTCCATCAATGGCATATATAAGAAATAAGATACAAATAGAGGAATGTCACAACATGTTGATTCCTTTATCAGCTTGCGCTAACATAGCAACAAGGGTCATCTAAATAAATCTAAACAAAACATATAACAAGAAGTTCATCATAAGGGAAGCACATTACAATAGGAAAACACAAACAAATCTACCGTACAAGAGAAGCTAATCCAACATATCACCTACCCCCCATCTTAGTTTGTATTATTTAGGGAAGGTGGGAAACACACAAGAGGAGAAACATCAAGCATGATAGATGGAACAATAGATAGTTCCAAACAAGGACCATGCTCTAAGGATGAGTCACTTTGTTTGTCACTAGGATTAAGAGATATTTATTTTGCAAATCTAGCTAATAAATCATGATTATTATCAATAATCTCATACATATCATTAGAATCACTAGAATGAACATCATTTGCATCATAAACATTGATATCATCATCAAGAGTATCTTCTTCATCCAAATTAATCAATATAGGATCTCTAATCCAAATAGGGATCATCAAGTTTGTTCAATTTCATCTTTTTAAGATTAACTTCCTCCCTTGGGCTATGTATAGGTTGATCAAAGGGAATCAAAGCGTTAGTAGGTGTCTTAGGGGAGGAAATATTTTGGGAAGCACATTCATGGGCTCTAGCATGGAATTTACATTGACGGTCACGATCACAATGGTTACATTTGGGTTTGTTTGAAAGGATTTGGTTTATGATCAATCAACATTAGGTCCTTTTCTTCTTTAGGAGGAAGAATGAAAGGCACTACGCTAGGTTGAGAGATAGAAACTACATAGCATTTATAGGATATAGGAAGTGGAAATGAAGCATACATAGGAGGTGTGGAAGGTGTCGAAAGAAGTCTAGGTCCAGGGCAAGGAGATGGAATTATACGAGAGGAATTATGAAGTTCACAAATCTTCTTAATCTTAAATTTTTTATAGGATAGGAAGTATTTATCTTTGTGAGGTTGCATTGGTTGAGGCATGAAAGGCCAAAAGAAGTCAAGGTCAAACTTCTCTAGAGTAGCTAAAGGTTGATAGAGACTATGGTTAATCGTGACGATTCTCTATCATGGGGAAATTTTAAACACTTATGGATAGGAGATACTATAGCTTTCATGGAAGTGAACCAAGGAAGGCCAAGTATAACTTGAAACTGATTAGAATTTGGGATGACAACAAAGGTAACATCTATTTTTTTATTACCAGTTTCTATGGGAACAATAATGGAACCATGGATAGGATAAGTGAAACCATTGAATGCTTTGATCATCACTTCAAATTTATCATAGAAATCTCATTGGATCTGTCTATTGTAAAAATGTTCTTCATTTATAATATTCATCGTACAAGTAGGATCTATAAGGACTCCACAATAAGGAAGGACACTAATCTTCACAACTATGTAAAGAGGACCATCATTTGCCCTAATAGTCTTACTAGGATCAAATGTAATTCACAGATCAAGTTCAGGTTTTGTATCAATAATATCGACAACATTGTTGGCTTTAGTACATTCAGTGGAATATCTCACAATGGTCAAAGAGTCAACAACTTGGTTAGATGAAGAAGGAATAGAATCAATGGTATTGGTTGAATGTGAAGGTAAAGGGTTAGTGTATATTTGCAATTTTTGGTTTGGAAGGGAAATAGATTTGTTTCCTTGATGGTTAACACCCTCAAAAAATATAGCATTAGAATCAATGAGGCCTTGAACAATATTTTCTAAATGGTAAAACTTTTTAGTATCATGACTAGGTTGATGATGATATTGGAAAAAATCTTTGGAATAAAAGTTCTTGTTGGTTTGTTTGGAAGGATCAATGGTCATAATGAGAGGAAGTGTTAAGAAATTATCATTAATCAACTTCAGCATCACATTATGCAAAGATTTAAAAAGAGGTGTAAAATTATGAAAAGGTTTAAAAGAAGATGACAAAGGAGCCACAGCTTTGGATGTTGTTTCCACTTGTGTATCAATATTGTTTGATGATTTGTTGATCTTGATGAAACCTTTTGGTTTTTTAAACTTCTTAAAAGGCTAGGATGCGACATCACTCTTATCAATCGGAGCCATTAGAATAGTACTCTCAAATTGAATCGCTTGAAGTTGATAATTATGAAGCATTGTACATAATTGAGTAATAGAATAGAATTCAAAAAGCAATATCTTATCTTTGATGTCTTTTTTTAAAATTAGAAATTAAAATACATTGGATATCAACATCAGGCACAAGATAAGAAATTGGAGATTGCAAATTTTTAAATCTACCAGTGAAATTAGTCACTTTTTCTTTAACACCTTGTTTGCAATGAATTAAAATAGTCAAAGAAATATTAGGACCAATATTGTTTTGAAATTGTTGGATGAAAGCATTGGCAATTGTTTGGAAAGAATCAATGGAAAAAGAAGGTAAAGAGCAATACCATTGCAAGGCCTTATCTCGAAAGGTTCAAGGAAATAGCTTATCCATGAACCTATGATCATGAGAAAAGTCACTACACAACATTTTAAGTCTTGACATGGGTCAAGGGATCACCTTTACCATTATAAGTCTCTAGATGGTGTATTTCTTGTATTGAGGGATAACAACACGGATAATGTCCAAGGACAAAGGGCTAGCAATGACACATGTGGGAATGTTGAATTTGGATTGATTCATAGATGCAATTTGTTTTTGCAGGGATTAAATGGTTTGAGAAAGGCTATTGATTGTGGACTTGGTAGAGAGGTTGGTATGAGACATATGTGAAATATTGGGACCATTATGGGGAATGGAAGGAACATTTGAATATGAAAAATGAATATTGTTTTAAGTAGGCATGGATAAAGGTTGTGAAACACATAGAACACTTGTCGGAGGAGGAATAATAGGATTAGGAATGCTTCCAAGAATAACATGAATAGGATTGATTTTTTAAACGGATGTAATCAAGAGAGGTGGAGCATAGGTAGAGACACTAGGTAAAGAGGTAGGAATGGGAAAGGAAGTCTCAACACTAATGGGAGGTTGAGTTAAACCTAGATCTTGAGCACAACACTTAAGAGGTTTAACATTACTATCAACAAGATGGGAAATAATTCTTAAGAATTAAATATCATGTTCATCATTATGAATTAACTTTCTTAAACTTTTAACTAATTAAGGAAATAGCTTTCATATTAGAATTCTCTTGACTTAATCATTGTTCAAATTTCTCAAAGTCGTGGCAAAAATTTTACACTTATGTAGGAGGAACTCTTAAAGAATCATCTTCATCATGAGAAGAGTGGGAAGAAGGATTCTCAACCATAGTACAAATGTCATTAGTAGGCATGTGTGTCTCATCATGATTCCTTAGAAATAAAGAGGAATCAAGATCAATGAAACCCATAAGTCACCACCCAATAATCTAAAAAGGGGCAGCGAGGATTCTCAACCATAGTACAAATGTCATTAGTAGGCATGCATGTCTCATCATGATTCCTTGGAAATAAAGAGGACTCAGGATCAATGAAACCCATAAGTCTACAACTTCTCCTAATAGGATATCTATAGGTAGGATTCAATGTTATAACACTCATGCCCAAGAAAATAAATAAAAGATAGGTCTAGCAATTACAAATATGAAATTTGAAAGAGATATGAAAGCATTCATTAAATTTAGGCAACATTAATTGAATAGCACATAGAATATAATGAATAACACATACTTATGAAATTAAAAGTGAGGATCCAATGTACATAAAAAGAATCTAACACCGAAATCAAAATGGAAATGTCATGTGTCGGGTTCACCAAAAATGTAGATAAAGAAAAAGAGAGAAAAGTATATAAGGGATTTATCCACCTTTTCCTAATGCACAATCAGAAGGAAGATGACCCAATAGGCTCAAGTAGGACTTAAGCGCTAAGTGAGTGCAATGATCCTTCACTGTTGTGATTAAGAATGAAATGGATTTGGGAAATAAATCTAATGATGCAAGATAAATGACAAAAATAATCTAAATTAAGCAATTTCGAGAAAATACAAACTGACAGAAACAAACAAGAACCCACAGTGACCAAAAATGGAAAGTCAGAAATTGTACTAACCTGTACACCAAATACGAAGTTGTTATGATATGAGAAAAATGACTTAGGTGTTTTGTTCCTAGGAACAAGAAGCTTGGGGCATTTTGTTTCCTAGAAATCTGTGCAGAATTTTGACTAACAATCTCGTAGATCCCAATCTTTCTAAAAAAAGGTCTGATGTCAACTGCGCCGCCTGTACCTGCACACAGAAAAATATGAAAAAGGTTTTTGGAAAGGGTTTTTTCCTTGGTCAAACCCCTGTGTTATAATGTGAGGTTGATGCTACTCTTATTATTTCCATCAATTATTGTCATTGACATCAACATATCTCATGCATAGAAGAGGTTTAGATACGGTTTGGTTATTTTGTTGTATCGGTAAGGTGTATCGGTAGAAGTGTTCACCGAAGGATGTTCTCTAAATTTTTATCTATATACCTATCAGTTTTGGTCCATTTTTATGTGTAACATATATTGGAATGATTGTTTTGGATCAATCCTATCTTGGATGTGTTCGTTGTGCTTTGGTCAATGCATTGTAGCGTATAGATCCTATCCGTTAGTACCAACAATTTTGGAGATTGTGTAGAATGTTAATATGTATGAAGTGTATTGTATTGAGTGAGGTGGTCCACATTTAATTCCTTACCAATGTAGGAATGTTTTGGTGTGACCTATTTCAAATTGGTTTAGGTCGACTTGGTTGTTGGCATCAAGGAGTATAAGAAGAGCGATAGTCTCAGTTGTTGATGTGATGCTTGATTATACAAAGTGAATGTGAATATGACAAGGAAAGATCTGTGGGTTGATGTATGTGTGAGTTGATGTAATTGATAGTAGACTATTATATCATTTTTATATTGCAGAGCGGTGATAGTGACTTCAATGGTAGATTCTACTTTCAATTATATATTCTAACAGTGAGCCTATTTGTATTGGCAGTGAGCCTAATTGTATTGGTATTTGGCCTTTCTTTTCTAGGTAGTTAGCCCAACCAGAAATGAGCCAAACAATAATGAGCAAACCAGAAATAAGCCCTTGTAAAAATAACCTTAACCAGTGTCACCTTAACCGATGTTCATTTCATGAGAATTAGTTTCTTCATTATTTTTCCCAGTTTGGGTTTCCACGTAAATTTGTTTTGTGCTTTCATGTTTATATCTATTATAAGTTTTTGATTGGTTTAAATATTTATCGGTTCTGTAAAAATTTTAGAAAGTATTTATGAATAAATGATTCACCCCCCTCTCAGTTATTTGGCATGTTCAACAATTGGTATCAGAGCTTGGTTCCTCGATGTATAGATTAACCGCTTGAAGAAGATCCGATGGTGCACAAACTAAACATCCCTATGTTTTATGGATCTAACTATAGCTCATGGAAAGAGTGGATGCAAGGATATATGATCTCGATAAGTTACACTACCTAGAAGAATGTGGAGACAAAGTATGTTGTTCCTCTGAATGGCCTCAAAACTCAAGATGAAATCATAGCCTATGAGGAAAATGAGAAACAAAAGGTATGCAATCTTTAGTCCTTTATCAAAGACTGAGTTAGCTAAGGTTATTTCATTGAAGACAGGTTATGAAGTTTGGGAAAAATTGAAAGAAATTTATGAAGGCAGTGATAGAATTAAGTTATCCAAGAAGTTAATAGCTGAATGTCATTATGAGAATCTAAGAATGGAAGAAGGTAAATATATTAGAAGCTATTTTCGTAGGGTTGACGATGCAGTAAAAGAAGTCAAGAATCAAGGAGGCAATATCGCAGATGAAGATGTCTTGGAGAATATTTTGACGTCACTACCAGAAAGCTACAATGACAAGATCTTGGCAATTGAGGAAGTCTATGATCCGAAGAAGTTTATGACAGAACAATTGTTCAACACCCTAATCGCGTTTGAGATGAGAAATTTAAGAAAATAAAAGAGTCGATCTGAGACAACATTCAAAGCCACAAAGACAGAAGAAGATCTCGAAGATGAAGACTTAGATGAGATGGAAGTGAACTTTGCAAGGAAGTTGAAGAAAGATATTGGAAAATACAAAGGTATGTTACCCATTAAGTATTTTAGATGTGGAAAGATTGGTCATTTGGCTACTAGGTGTCCGAAGAAAGGTCCTAGATAGAAGTTTAAGAAGTTCAATAAGAAATCCTACTATGTTAATGAAGATTCTAGTATTTCAGATGATGAGTCAGAAACATAAGATTGTCTATTTTATGTTAAAGAATAAAAATCATGGATTCATATTTCTACATTTGTGAAAAAATTAATGATAATGTTGAGACTGCTTTATATGTTAGAAGGAACAAGAATGAATGGTTGATTGATAGTGGTTGTTCAAATCATATGACTGGTGATAAAATAAAATTTATAACACTTGAGAAATATGATGGTGGTCCTATTAGATTTGGTAATTTGATAAGGCAACATACATTGTTGGTAGAGGTTTTATTACTTTTTAAAGAAAGCATAACATTGACAAATTTTATTATGTGAAGGGTTTGCATCACAATATTTTGAGTTTTGGATAGATGTGTGAGAACGACTATGATGTTGTGTTAAAAAATGAAGGATGTGGATTCGAAAAAGACCTAGAGTAGTGATTATAGCTGGAAAAAGGATAGGAAGGAACATGTACCAACTTGAAGGAGCTACAAAAGAATTCTTACTATCTCGAATTGATGACAGGTGGCTTTTGCATCAAAGGATGTTGCACATCAATTTTGATAACTTGGTAAGAATCAGTTCATCATGTGTAGTAAGAGACTTACCTAGATTGTGCAAACCAGACAATGTTATCTATAACGGATGTCAGGAAGGAAAGCATAGATGATAATCATTCAAGGATAAAGATTATTCATCTACTATTTTACTAGATGTAGTGTACACTGAGTTATGTGGTCCTATTAGAACAAGGATTTTAAAAGGTGAGAGATACTTCATTCTTTTCATTTATGATTATTCAATATTATCTTGGTTTGCATTTCTAAGAGAGAAATCAAAAGAATTTGAGAAGCTCAAAAATTTTAAAGCAAGATTTGAGAATGAATGTGGTAGGAAAATTAAATGTTTGAGATCTGATAAAAGAGGAGAGTTTACATTTGATGAGTTTGAGAAATTTTGTGACAAACATGGCATTGAGAGACAGTTTTTAGCAGCTAGAGCACCACAACATAATGGTGTAGTGGAAAGAATGAATCAAACAATATAGGAAGAAGGAAGGACAATGATGAAGGAAGAAATTTTAATAGAGGTTTACTGAAGAGAAGCAATACATATAGCTATATACACACTTAACATAGTTCTTTACTGGAAGAAGTATAGAAAGACATCATATGAGCTATGGCATGGAAGAGCACCTACAGTGAAGTATTTCAAGATTTTTGGAAGAAATTGTTACATTCAGAAAAATGAGGACAATCTTGGCAAGTTTGACAACAAAGAAGATGAAGGTATATTTTTGGGATATTCTACAAAGAGAAAAGTGTAATGGTGTTACAACAAGAGACTGAATAAGATTGTTGAAAGTGTGAATGTGAAGGTTAATGAAGGCTTTTAGAAAACTCCTAAGAAATACCTTGAATATGAATCTGATATAGAGGACAGAGGAAAGGAAGATAAGAAAGATGAGGAAGAGACAAGGAAGGCTCTGACATCTACAACCAAGACACCAAGGTATGTATAGATAAATCATTCTGAGAATCAGATTATTGGTGATAAGCATAGATGCGTTGTTACTAGAATTAGAGTAGCACAAGACCAAGTTTTGTTGTGTTACTTTCAAAAATTGATCCTAAGACTATGGAAGAAGCATGTAATGATTAGAATTGGGTAAGAGAAAACAAGGAAGAACTTGATCAAATAGAGAAGAGTCAGACTCAAGAACTTGTGCCCAAAATGGTTGACAAGAATGTAATTGGTACAAAATGCATTTTCTGGAATAAGTTGGATGACAATGGTAAGATAATGAGGAATAAGGAAAGGTTAGTATGCAAAGGTTACACTAAGATTGAAGGCATAGATTTTGATGAGACTTATGCCCATGTTTCCTAGATGGAAGCAATTTGGATATTTCTTGCATTCACAACGTTCAAAGATTTCAAGGTTTGTCAAATGGATGTTAAGTCAGTATTTTTGAATGGATAACTGAAAGAATAAATTTACATTGAACAACCAGAAGGATTCAAATCAAAAGGGAATTTAGATATTGTGTGCAGATTGAAGAAGGCATTGTATGGATTGAAGTAGGCATCCAAGGCCTAGTATGGTAAATTGGATAAATATCTTATTGGACAAGGATTTTAGAAAGGGTAATCAGACAATAATTTGTATTACAGAATCTATTAAGATCATATTTTGATCATTATGGTTTATGTTGATGACATTATTTTTGGAGGAAATGATGACTTGTGCAGGAAATTTGCAAAGGAGATGCAAAAGGAATTTGAGATGTCCATGATATGTGAGTTGAATCTATTTTTTGGATTGTAGGTAATTCATAATAGTAAAGGAATTTTAATTTCTCAGTCTAAGTATGTCAATGAATTATTGAAGAAGTTTGGTTTGGAGAGTTCTAAACCGATATGTACTCCTATTGTTACTGGATGTAAGTTAACTAAGGAAGATTATCTACTAAAAGATTATGTAAGTAAGTACAGATCAATGATTGGAGGACTATTATATCTAACTGCTACTAGACAAGAAATTATGTATGCAATATGTTTGGCAACCAAATTTTAGCAAGAACCAAAAGAATCACATGTTATAGGCTAGTAAAGAGGATTTTTCTGATATCTGAAGGGAACAAAATATTTTGGCTTATGTTATCCAAAAAATTCATATTTTACGCTGACATCTTATACTAATGTAGACTGGCTTGGTTTTCTAGATAACAGGAGAAGTACTAGTGGTGGAGCTTACTTTATTGGCTCCCGATTGGTTGCTTTGTCAAGCAAGAAACATTATTATATAACATTATCAACTACTGAATCAGAATGTACATTACAATATCCTCATGTTGTACTGAATGTGAGGAGGTATGAGGAAGGGGAGGGGATGGACATTGAGGATGAAGAGGAAGATGGTGATGGATTGAACCTCATTGAGGATTCTATCCCTCGTGATGTGGTTACTTTTTCTAATAGCCCTACTGTAGAGAAATCTAAGGAAGTGTTTAAGGGGGATAGTGAGAACCCTCATTATGAGGGAGAGAAGACTAGTAAAGAGAAGAAATATTCTAGGAAAGTTCCAATCCTGGTGGAATATGAAGATTCTGTGGACCATGATATGTCGATCTCCCCCTCTGAGTCGATGAATACTGATGTTGGATCTAAAGGGAGTTGCAAAGACTCTTCATATCCTCAAGGAAAACCCACTCAATGTTAAGAATTTGTAGGAAGTAATCCCAAATAATCCTAACATAGGGACAATGAATAAACATATGATCCACACTTTCCTCATCTTGATTACAGAGGTAACAACTATTCACAATTATCATACCTCTTTTTCTAAGATTGTCAGTAGTCAAGACTTTGTTTTGCATCAAAATCCAAAAAAAGACATTAATTTTTGGAGTAAGATCTTTAATCCAAGCTTTAGCCCAACAAGGCTCATTAAGATCCTCAGGATCCATATGATATAGACAAGATATAGTTATGTTTCCATTCAGGTTGTATGTCCATATTATCATGTCTTCTTCTTCAATCAAAGTAGTAGAGTTAAGAATTTTATTGAGCTGTCCCATTTTATTGTCAATAACTGTTAGGTCCTTCCAGTGATCCCTGTCCTAGTAGTCTTCCACTTTCCTCCCAAATCTAATTTTGCATTGGCTCTCAAAATTCCTCCATTCAGGGCACTCCTTGAGGGGTGTTTGTGAGATCCACTCATCTTTCCAAAAATGAACATTTCTCCCATTGCCAACTTTCCATTTGATACCTTTTTTAATGCTATCTTTTTTTTTCATAGTGTTTCTCCAAATAAAAGAGCCTCCCATACCTCTATCCTTATCAAGAAAGGCAGCAAGGTCTAGATTCTCCTTATTATATTTGTTATCCCACATCAAAGTTCATTCTCCCCTAGAGTTGTAGTATCTCCATATGAGTTTGGCAAGGAGGTGATCATTCAAATGTCTGATTCTACGTAACCCAAGACCTCCTTTATTAACAAGTTGGCAGACCTTTTCCCAGACTATAAGAGCAATCCTTTTCTTTTTCTCCATTCTTGTCCACATAAAAGTTTTTTGAATCTTTTCAATAGCCTCACCAAACTTTTTGGTTATTTTAAAAATGATCAAAGCATAAAGATGAAGACCTTGGAGAGTGGATCTAAGAATCTGAATCTTGCTCGCTTGGCTTAGCAGCAGACCTTTCCATCCAGCAAGTTTACTGTGAAATCTATCCACTAAAGAGCTCCAGAAGGTTTCAGGAGGTTCCAAACAAAGAGGAAGACAAGGGTAAGTTATTGGAATAGTCCCCAGATCACAACCCAAAATCCTCATAATTCCAGTCTTTCTTTTTTCAGGAACATTAAAGAGAAACACAAAGCTCTTTCCCCAATTGATCGTCTAGCCTGAAGTTGTCCCATATTTAGTCAATGCATTTTTAATGTTGCTAGCATTTTTAACAGATGTTTCTCCCATAATAACCGAATCATCAACAAACTGTTGATGGGAGTAGACTTGGTTAGCAAAAGAAGGATTTAAACCCTTTATAACCCCTTTCCTTACCTGTTCTCCATGTACCTATCTAGACACTCAGCCATAAGGATGAAGAGGATAGTGGAAAGAGGATCCCACCGCCTTAATCCCCTAGTCGACTTTAAAAATGAAGTAGGAGACCCATTGACCAGAACCGAGAAAGTGGCAGATGAGATAAGTTGATATATAAGATTAGTGCACTTTTTATTGAAACCAAATGCCCTCAAAACTTTCAAAAGAAACTCCCAGTCCACTCTATCATAGGCTTTAGATAGGTCCAATTTGAGGATTAGTCCTTCCTTCCTAGACATCACAAGAGAGTGAAAATTTTCATGAATGGATATAACGGAATCCATAATTTGTTTGTCAGGCACAAAACCGTTTTGCTACCAAGATATTAAGGAAGGGAGAATAGATAGAATCCTAGTGTTGAGGACCTTGGAAATAATATTATAGGCAGAGTTACACAAACTAATAGGCCTAAATTGATCCGTCTTATCAGCCCCCTGCTTTTTTGGAATTAAAGCTATAAAAGTACCATTCAACTCCTTCAGTAATTTTCTGGATCCAAAACTCTCTTTGACAACATTGGTAACATCCTTTTCTATGATATTCCAAAACATTTGAAAAAAGAACATAGGATAACCATCTGGACCAGGGGCCTTATCTCCATCAAAAGAGAAGACAACCTTTTTAATTTCAGAATTAGAAGGTATAGCAGTGAGCCCTGCATTATTATTATCATTTAGAATATGAGGGATGCACTCCAGAAACTCCCTTTGTTCTTCACTATTCAAATCATTGCCTTTTTGAAGCAAATTTTGAAAAAAAATCTTGGCATCCAATCTTATGGCCTCCTCATCTTTCGATAAAGTACCATTGATGTTGAACTTAGAGATCCTATTAGTCATTTTGTGCTTAAGAGTAGTCATAAAGAAGTATTTAGTATTTCTGTCTCTCTCCTTCAAGAATATCTTTCTGGATCTCTGTCTCCAGAAGGTTTCTTCTTTAGCAATTATGTCATGAAGCTCCACCAGTTTCTCATTCTCCTGATCTCTTGATATTTTGGCATATCCATCCTTCTGTATGTTGTCCTAGATGTCCTTTAGCTCCGTGCTAACATTAGCCTTAGTAGAGAATATGTTACCAAAGGTATCTTTGTTTCAATATTTAATGTTTTCCTTGACATTTTTAAGCTTTTTAGCCAGAATAAACATAGCAGTGCCCTTGATTTTGATCTTCCACCATTCTTCAATTTTTTGTTCAAGTTGTGGATGCATTGTCCACATTTTCTCAAATCTATGAAATTGTGTTGTCCTTAAATTTAACATTATGGTGTTACTATGAAATTGTTATGATCATATGAGCTTGAGAGGGTTTGGTTTTATAGGAATCTCATGAGAATGTATAGTTGAGATTTGACCACAATGGGCGGTTGAGATGCATTCCTCCTTTAATCCATGTGACCTCCATCCATGCGAGAGGTTTTTGATTGGTCAAAGTTGTGACTATTAAGTGACCTTGATTTATCAACTTAATAATCTTGATGTTAGGATTTAAAATTTTAGTTGATGATTGATTTAGGGAATTAATTTAATTATGCAAGCAGGTTGATTGGATTTACTCACATAATTAGGCCTAGTATTTAAATGCCATTGATTGGGATTTTAGACCAATTAATTGAGATTAGTGGCTCTTAGTTTATTAGACCAATTTTGAGTGATTACATTATCATCCAAAGACACTAGAGTCTTAGAGTAAGAGACAAATTCTCTATTAATCGTCTATTTGTCTTATGCCTACTGCCCATTATAATTTTTTATTGAATGAATTATGTTGATAGATATTGCCTTCATTGAGTTATGATTTTTTTTTGTGTTATGGTCACCTTCATTCAACTGACCTTCTCTAGACTTTTGGGACTAATAAAACTCTTCTCTTGCGAATATTTCAGAGTATTGAGAGTTCAAAACATTTTCCTTAATAGAATCATTATCCTCCATTCCATCTTATATTAATTATCTATGGAGCTCTTCCAATTTCTATTCTAAGTGCATCTTTTCCACAAAATATCTTTGAAGTGTACTCTATATCATTCCTTCATTTTTTATTTTAAAATTTTAGATTTTTTAAAAAGAGAAAAGCCTTCTTACCTTCTCTTGTAGGAGCGTTGCTCCACAATTGTGAAATTAACTCTCTAAATCCATCTTTGGGGAACCACATCTTCTTGATTTTGAAGTAGCACCTGATTGGGATTGAGTCATTTTGCACCGGGAAAGAGATTAGATAGTGATATGAGCCTAAGAAAGGAAGGACGTTTGTCTCAAACACCAATGACATATGTGCCCAATTTCTAACCAAAAAGAAATGAGCAAGTTTTTGTAATGTTTGAAAACCCATGCATTTGATTTATCAAAGTGAAAGTGTCATTGTTGTTCTTGATTCCCACAACCCATTAGCAGTAACAAGATCTTGGAGATCCTTTTGAATCACCTCCAGAGATTCATTTCCTTCTTTTTTACAAAAAACTTCAAGGGTTGCATTTAAATATCCCCTACAATCATGACAACTTGTCCAACATCCTAGATAATACCTAACAAACTATTCAAAACCTATCTTTTCTCTCTAGTTCTCATGGGATCATAAATACGTAAGAGTAGAAACTCGTCATTCAATGTGTTGGGCTTAAGACTAGACAACCATCAATGTTTTATTGTAAATTATTACATTTTCACTAACTGTAATATGGTTCCCTAATTACTCCAAATCACTCAATGCTCAAACAACCTTTACAACGTTTCCTTTCTATTACTTCCAGCTTTTGAGAATCGTAAGCGCATTCTCCTAGTTAACTTTAGTTTCTTAGAGAAATACCACATTAGGTGGCATATGTTCAAAATAATGCTTTACCAAATTCTTCTTGTTAGGGGCATTCTATCTCCTAAACTTCTAGGATAGGATTTTAATGGCTCCTTGGGAAGGCTGAAATCCTTCCTTGATCTGAGCTTGCTTTAACCTTTGGCACTACATGCTATTTATAGCTTGACTTTATTTAACTTTGGACCCTATGAATTTTTCTCTCCATTCTTTGATTTTTTATTCTTAGAGAGGGTTTGGAAAATGGTTCTCTTCTCCAACACACATTCTGAGTCTCCCAAGCCTAGAGAATCTTCATCATTCGAGGATAAAGATTTAGAAATTTTTCTAGAACCCTTAACAGGGGTGGATTGTCCATCAAAACTAGTTTCCAACTACGGCTCAAAAGATTCGACTGGGGAAATGTGAGTATTCTTAAGAGGAAGAAGGCTTCACTCCTCTTCTAGAAATAACTCAAAGGCCATTGATTTGATCTTTAGATTATCACTATCATTTTCCACCACCTTTGACTCTGATTGATAATTTAAATCTTTCTTCTCACTTTATTGAAGCTATACTACTACCATATCTTCTTTCAGAATTTCTCCTATTTTGATGCCCTGGGTCATTTGAATCTCAGCTTGGTTTGAGTTCTAAGTGTTCATTGATTCAATATTATAAGAATCCTCTCCAAGATCCTTTCTCACATTAAAGTGAGTCATCGACAAGTCTTCTATACTCCTGTTGTCCACCTAAAACATATTTTCTTTGACCTCGTTTGACTCTCCTCTCCTCTTGAACAAGGTTTACTACCTAGGTTTTGTTGGCATTTGGTGAAGATGGTCTGAGTGTTGATCATGGGATTGTATTATGGCATTTTCATTTTTGGAAACATGATCTATTGGAGGCATGAGATCAGTTTTACCGATGGTGTTGAAGGATAAAATTAGAGAAATGACTAAGTGTTCAGTCAACCGGGAAGAAGACAATATGCGAGGTACATGCAACTGGATTTGAAGTTAGAGATTGAGTTAAGATGTGTGATCCTACATGTATTATCCATAGAGGCATATCTATATATAATTATGATTACATCAATTAGATTGAAGGACTGAGCAAGTTATTGATTCAAGCGACACTAATATGAAGAACATGAGAAAGACATAGTAAGTTTGATTAGATCAACTATCCGGTCAATTTAATGTTTGTTTATGACTTGGTTAATGTTGTGTTGAATTTATTGAGTTGACCAATGCATTTTGGAATTGATCAAAATTAATTTTTATGTCGTTGGGTAAAATGTTTTAGGGCAAAGGCTAACTTGGACAAGTAATTATAAAAGAAGGATAAATTTGAGTTTTGGGGTAGTTGTTGGAGAGTTGAGGCGTTGTGATAGGTGATTTTGATTGTATGAAGATGTTGGGTGCTCAAGGCGACACTGTGATCAGAATTGAAGTGGATCTATCAGATAGGAAGTGTCATATTTAGATCAGTTATCCTTGGGTCTATCTCAAGGCAAGCCCTAACAGGGTTGCAGGTAAAATCCTTTAACAAGGTCACTCCTAACAGGGTTAGTAGGATCTTTAATAGGATATGAAGTATAAATCCTCTAACCATGTGACTCTTAGAAGGAGTTTGAAATCCCTTAACATGGTAGTTCTTAAAAGGACTTGTATTAGCTTTTAACCAGGCTAAAGATACTCTTAACCGGGTATACCCTTATCAGGGTGTTTGTGATTTCTCCTAACAGGGAAGATTTCTTTGATGCACTAGTGAAATTTGTGGGTATCATCTCACACATGATTTTCTCCCTCTAACAAAGGTTTCCATGAGAAATATCTTGTGTCTTGAATTTACTTTGTGTGAATGGTTTATTTGCTTAGCTTCTATGCGATATTTTATTTTGCATGTTGGATCTCGTGGAAGCTATTGAAGAAGTATTTCAGTTTTGTGGGTGCCCTGATTCACCCCCCCCCCCCCCCCCCCCCCCCCCTCTTAGTGCCTTTGAAGACTAAAAAGTTGTATCAAATCCTTGTTCCCTTGAAGAAGCATAAAAACTCTGGTAGGATCCTTAAGGAAATTATGGAGGGTTTGTCGAAGCACAAGAGGCAACTCAAAGAAGTTGAAATGGTCATTGAGGAATTGAAGAATCAACTGAAGTAGTCAAGAGCTAAAAGACAAGAGCTTGTTGAAAAGTTAAGTGAGAGTCAAGACTGCATTAAGCAATTGTCTGAACAAAGTGGATCTGATGAATCTGAAGCAACCCTAGAAGCCATGGTTATGGAGAATGAAAAATTGAAAAAGACAACAAAAACCTTAAGAGAGAGAGATAGATTGAAGCTCAATCAATCAGGATGGGTGAAGATTTGGAATCAAGAAGATCTATAGAGGATGCAAGGAAAGTTGCAGAAGATGCCCTAAAGGCCAAGGATAAAGCACTAACAATTGTGGAATATGAAATTTTCAAATTTGAACAAGAGGTTGGTACATTTCATGCATATGTACATGAGACAAATGAGCATCTACAAGAAACTATTAAAGTGAATCAAGAAGCCCTAAGGCGGAATGAGAATCTAAGAAACGAGAATGAAAAACTAAAAGGAGAGTTGAAGACTGCTAATGATTTGCTGAAGAAATTCAAGGAGAGTACTGCAAAACTTGTTGAACAACTAAGGAATCAAAGAAGGAACAAAGAGACCATGGACCTTGGATATATCGGTCATTTTAATTTTGAAGTTGGTGAATCTTCTAAAACAAAGGAGATAAAGAAAGAAGGAAAGTATTCATCAAAGGTAACACAAAGAAATTCTGATAAGAAATCCTACAAACCTATATGTTTCAATTGTCATAAGATAGGTCATATTGCAAATGTATGTAGAAGTAGGTCTGCAAATAAAGCCAACACTTTTGGTGTTTATTGCTACAAATGCAATAAGTATGTACATAATGCTTATGATTGTAGTTCTAGATCCAATAGTAGATCTAGTAGCTTTGATGGTTACTGTTACAACTGCCAAAAATATGGTCACAAAGCTTATGAGTGCAGGTCAAGAGCAAACAATCAAAGGTCACTAGTGAACCGGGAAAGGCATTACCAAAGAGAAAGGCAATCAAATGTCACATGTTCAATCTGTGGTAACAATGGACAAATGACTGTGATTTGCAGAATGAGGTATCCAAGAGATAATGATGGACCAAGAAAATCAACTATATAACATGTTTTCATTCTCATAAGATTGGACATCTAACAAGGAACTGCGGGTTAAGGAACCAATCAAGCAATCAGAAATAAAAGTAAATTTTGAATGTAGAAGAGACCAGGAATGAGATGAATAAGATTTGGAAGAAGGAAGACAGTAAGACATCGGAGGAATCCAAATATCCATCAGGTGTGGAGAATGCATCATCAAACTAAGCCTTCATGTGGCTTAGGGGGAGAAAGTATCATTGAATCCATTTTTTGAAACCCCTATAGGTGTGTGGTAAGATCCATCAGAATTTTAAGATGCAACAAGGCCTTTTGGAATGTATTAAGAAGTTTTGATAAATTATATGGTGTTTTGATCACCGGTAATGAGTTTTTGGGTCAATCAGTGAAAAGGTAAACTCTATGGGTAAGTGCATTTAATATACATGTGCGAAGGAAGATAAAAAGGTTATTTTGGATTTCATTCTCACCTTGCACATTGTGAAATCTGTTGTGGAGTGAAAGTAGCATTGTTTGATTCATCTGCAAAGATCCAAGCGATAAGGAGAGATTGTTTGTGTTGATCTAGAAGAGAAAATCAATCGGGCATTGTTGTGTTCTTCAAAAAGAACCCTAGTTGCAAACTATTTGATGTATTTATTTGGTATCTGCTCTTGTGGTTGAAAATTTGAGATGACTTGTAATGTCCCCATCTTTTTAGCATCTCGGTGGAGTTCTTAGCCTTTACATTCTCCGAAGGCTAAGTGGAGAAATAAGGAGAAATTGATTAAATTAATTTCTTATAAAGTCATTAAATAAATTAAAATTAAAAAGTGACTTTATATTTAATTAATTTAATTAAAAGTGACTTAAGTGATTTATTTAAATATTTTAATGTTATTATAAAGTTATAAAGTAACTTTATAATAATAAAGTCACTTTAATATTATAATGTGCGAATATGTCTTTTATCCCACATGGGCCAGGAATGTGTCTGAGCTCTCATAAGAATAGAATAAAGAGGGACTTAAGAGCTCATTCTCAGTATCCAGAGAATTAGTAATTTTTTTATATGAACTTGGGAGAAGAAGCCAAGGGTTTATGATTTTAGTTAGCCATTGGAGAGCGTCAATTCTTCAGTGTTGCAACCATTTGAGGTGGTGAAATATCCATCAAATTTGGTATTCTGGAGAGCATCATCTAGGTGTTCTATTTGAGCATATTGGTGGAGGAATACCAGATTATTCAAGGGTTTTCAAAGTTATATGTTTGCAGTTCGTTACAGGTTGAAAGAGGTTACTTTTCAGAAGTTTTAATCGTTGCTATAGTAAAATGCTACAGTGCCGTGTGAACCGTAAAATGCTACAGTGCCGCATGAATAGTAAAATGCTACAGTGTCCCGTGAATAGTAAAAATGCTATAGTGCTGCTGTGAACAGTAAATTTTAGTTTTTGGAGCAATTCCAGGTTTTTATCCATTACATTTTGCATTGCTTTGAGAGTAGATTTCTTTTGGGGATTGGTAGGTTTGTTTTAAATTTGCTGTGGA
>MU224136.1:5110138-5166243 GCA_018584345.1 Thuja plicata | reverse complement strand
AAGTTATGTGATGACAACTTAATGTTGAAGGATGAACATAAATGAATTATTGATAAAGGTTTTCATCATTTAGTTAGTTACCCTAATGAATTTGAAGATGATCAGGTCAGGTATGTTCTGAGAAGAATTCATGACCATTTCATGTGGTTAGATTGACCGCATAAGATCACTAAGGAAGTAATCCATGTTGTAACTGGTCTATGTGCAACCGGTGGTGTGCCCATTCTTACACCATTCCTAAAGAAGAAGTGATAAGACTAACAAAATCTAAGTGGGATGGTCGTACTATGACTATGAATGATATTTTAGATGAATAGGTAAAATATGCATCTATAGTTATCAGTTATAAGGTGTATCATTATAGTAGGATGAAGAGTATACTTGGTGGTGCTATTCATACACCACATGTGATGATTAAGAAGAATGAAGACTTTGATTTGGAAGAAGCCAAAACATGTTCCCTGGTATAAGTAACATCACATGGTCAAAGGATACTCCAGTGTTTATTCAAATTAATATCTATATCAGACTCTTAGGAAATGATTACACGAGAAAGGTATGGGGATACCCTAAAGTTTTTCAGAAAAAGATGCATGAGAAGGAAAGGATACATCAGAAATTGTTGAAAGATATAAGGAAACCATTTGTTCCGTGGTAGTTACAGATACTTGTATGATGAAAGCAGTTGAGCCAAGAACCTCATGGGTGATGCCTATGGGTTATGAAGTGGAAGGAGACATTCTAACTATATATGCAGAGAATTTTTTGGCTCAATCGATAGATCCCAAGACTCCAAGGTTTGGGACATATGAAGAGAAGTCACTTAAAGTGCGCAAGGCTTTGATGGAGCCTCTCATTGAAAGAAATGTGAGAAATGAAGTTGAGAAATTCATGACTCAGAAAGGTTTCACAAATGAACAAATTGAGATGGAAAGAACCAAATATACCGAAGAGAAAGATGGTACGTTTGGTGCAACATATATTGATGAAGTTGAAGTTGTAGGTGCAACCGGTGGTTCCCCAACCAGACTGAAAACTAGAAGTGCTACACAAGTCAAGAAGGAGAAACCTTGTCCTCCTACCAAACACAAGAGAAGAAACCAATAAAGAGTATTAAGCCTAAAGCCACATTAGTCAAGGACACACTAAGCACAACAAAGGTGATAGGAAATAGAAAGAAAGAAAAGGCAAAGAGAGATAAGAAAGTTGTTGTTGCAGAAAGCGAAGAGACAAAAATCTGAGGAAGAGCAGAAGGAACTAAAAGCAAAAGGAAAGAGATATAAGGTGGCAGGTTCCTCCACTACTAAGGCTATTGAGTCTAAATATGGTAAAGTAGTTTGTGTCAATTTAATTATTCAAAATATTAGCAAATATGGTGTACTTGTTGGAGTCAATAAGTACTATCACTTACTTGATGAATGAGATTAGAAGAAAATTGAGGACGTTGTAGTTGCAAGCATGAATAGGTTAAGTCAAGTCTTAATCCAACTACAAGGACAAATTCCCAGTCTTTTATATGATAAAATTGATGCAAGATGGAAGGTAGCACTTGTCAAAGATAAGGAGTTGGTAAAATATGTTCTACTGAGAATATTGCCTAAGTCTTCTAAGGAAGAGATAGATGACAAGATCAAAGAGGTAAGACCTTTATTCAAAAAAAGATCAAGAATTACACAACTGTTGGTTGGGGAGACCCAATCGGTGAAAGATGAAACAAAAGAGATTATGAGAAAGCATTTAGGTATGGAGAAGGATAAAAGTGAAGAAACTCACATGGATGTTCAAGATGAATCAGTAAAAGATAAAGAGGATGATCCAGTAGTTAGTCAGAATGATGAGGGATTCACTATTGATGGTGTACATGTCACACCTGATGGACTCAGAGATGAAATGGATAATGCATGAGATAACTCTAAAAATGGAGATACAAGATGAGACAATAGATACACAAGAACAACATAAATCATATCAGGAACATTATGTACATGAGAAACAACAACAAGAAGATCTAGTAAACATAGGTATCGGTTAGGCTATGACCGATGACACACAAGAAAAAAGTTCTACTGATGAACAACAACAAGATCAAGTGAAAGAAAAGGAGGTCACAAATGATGACACACAAGGGAAACAAGTACTTGAGGAGGAAAATATTGAAAAGGAAAAAAATGAAGACAAGCTAACACCTCCCACACAGTCCAAAATGAGCATTGATGATGATATACTAATTAAGGGACAGATAAACTTAAGCACCATGAGCCCCAAAGAGATGATAGACTTTGGTATAGAAATTAAGTCTAAGGCTAAACACAAAATGATGCAACGAGAAGAAAAGGTAATTCTCTTTGATAGAGATTTAATTTTAGAGTTATTAAGTTATGTGAAGTATGATGAGACTGCCACACCATAGAGTGGTTAGCCCATTTGGTCACAACAAGCGGCGAGGAAATGAAGAGATTAGAGGATGTTGTAGTCTTGAGAGAAGAGAAGGTATATGAAAAGAAGAGATCAGAGAAGTTGGCACAGTCAATTTTCACACACAAGAAAAGACTTACATTGGTTGTCAATCAGTTAAGGGATGCATTGAATGACAGTGGTGAGATTCTTAAATCTATCTTTGACTTTTCTCATTTTTTTAAAGATTTAGAAAGGGAAAAATGTGAAGCTCAGTAAGAGCTTAGATTACTTGTTTCAAATTTTAATCCTATACATGAGCCTGCTTCTACATTTGGTGCTAAGGTTAGCAACATAAACAACAAGTTGAAATCAAACAGAAATGAGCAAGACAACATGATTGCTAACTTGATGGAGTTACAAAGTTTGTTAATTCCCAAGATAGATATTTTGCAACATGGTGTGAAGGAAGTTGAGAAGGCTTTATCATTTCCAGATGTGTGCACAATTGATGGAATAGAAGAATTAGCATTTTTGCTAAGTGGACAGATTGCAATTTTTGAGAATTTATTAATATATTGAGACAATGATCTACATATTTTGAAAGGTAATTTCCATGATATATTTAGTATAATGTAATTAGGTGTTGCTACTCTTCCATAAATAAATTTTCAACTTTCTGTAATACCTTTGTCATTGTTGTCAAAGGGGGAGGAATATACCTAAGGTTGAAATTTGGCCAAGTTCATGAAAAATGTAAATGTAATAGTTAAGGGGAGTGGCATACATGATTTTAATTACTAGGGGGAGCTATTGAGCTATCAGGAATTAGTTATTGCTTTGAAATTTAATGCATTTATCATTTCTACATTAGTTAGACACTTAGCAATTTTTTTGTTTATTTTTCTAAGTGTTGTCATTAATGTCAAAGGGGGAGATTGTTGGCATTTGTTGAAGATGATCTTAGTATTGATCATGGGATTGTATTGTGGTATTTTCATTGCTGGAAACATGATCTATTGGAGACATGTGATCAATTTTACCAATGGCGTTGAAGGATTAAATTAGAGAAATGACTAATTATCCAGTCAACCGGAAATAAGACAGTATGCGAGGTACACGTGACTGGATTTGGAGTTAGAGATTGAGTTAAGATGTGCGATCATGCATGTATCATCTACAAAGGTATGTCCAGATATATATATGGTCACATAAGTTAGATTGAAGGATTGCGTAAGTTATTGAGGATTCAAGCGACACTGATAAGAAGAACAGGAGACAGACAAAGAAAGTTTGATTAGATCAGCTAATCGGTCAATTTAATGTTTGTAAATGTTTGTTTACGACTTGGTTGATGTTGTGTCAACTTTATTAAGATGACTAATGCATTTTGGCATGATCGTATTTGATTTTTATGTTGGTGGGTAAAACATTTTAGGGAAAAGACTGACTTGTACAAGTTATTATAAAAGAAGGATGACATGGAGTTTTAGGGTAGTTATTTAATAGTTGAGGAGTTGTGATAGGTGATTGTGATTGTGTGATGTTGTTGGATACTCAAGGCAACACTATGATCAGAATTAAAGTGGATCTGTTGAACATGACCTGTCATATTCATATCAGTTATTCTTAGGTCTATCTCAAGGCAAGCCCTAACAAGTTTGCAGGTAAAATAATTTAACAAGGTCACTCCTAATAGGGTGAGCATAATGTTTAACATGATTTGAAGTATAAATCCTCTAACCAAGTGACTCTTAGAAGGAGTTTGAAATCCCTTAACAGGGTAGTTCTTATTAAGACTTGCATTAGCTTTTAATCGGGCTAAAGTTACTCTTAACCGGGTATACCCTTAGCCAGGTGTTTGTAATTGCTCCTAACAAGGTGGATTTCTTTGGTGTAGTACTGAAATTTGTGGGTATCATATCGCATGTGGTTTTATCCCTTTAACAAGGGATTCTATAAGAAAAATCTTGTGCCTTGAGTTTACTTTGTGTGAATGGTTTATTTGCTTAGCTTCTATGTGATATTTGATTTTGCATGTTGGATCTTGTGGAAGCTAGTGAAGAAGTGTTTGAGTTTTGTGGGTGCATTGTTTAGCCCCCCTCTCAGTGCCTTTTAAGACTAGCAATTTTCCCCCTGATGCTGCATAGAGGTTTTAAGGTGGATCAACTTACGTTTGAAAACCATGTCCTCCAAGTGGTTTTGGTCTCTTGGTTCTAAAATACTAAGCTCATTTCCCTCTATTTTAGAATGTTCCTCTATGTTTAGTATTTTTTGATTGTCTTTTGACAAACTAGCCACCTTATTAATCAAAAGGTTTTGTTTAGCATAATTTTTAGAGGCGAATATTTGCCTTTTGGCGAATTTTGGGCAATATCTTTTACAGAATTGGTGAATCGCGCACATTATACGTCGGCCCAAATTGCCCAATCTTGACACAGTACTGGTTAAATATTCATTGGAATAGCCAATAAGATTTGTTGTTTGACGAGGTTGTCCAATATATTCGCCTTTAACCAATGTGATGTGGTTATTTTAACGGTCTCTTATTCACCAAGGGTATTAATTATGAATTGCATATAAAATATAAAATAGCCAACCCGTTAATTAATTATTTTATAGATCATGATCTATTTCGCCAACTGTTAATTATTTGTTATATTGACCCCAGACTATTTCGCCAACCGTTAATTATTTGTTATATTGACCACGGGTTATTTCACCAACCGTTAATTATTTGTTATATTGACTATGACCTATTTCACCAACCGTTAATTGATTTTTATATTTACCATAACCATATTTCGCCAATTGTTTGTTAATTCCTACATTCAGGTCGACCAATTTTCACCAAAAACCTAGGAATTAAAAAAATGGAAATTTGAATCATGGATTGATATAAATTAATATGAAATTTGTTAGTCTTATAGTTTTCGTGTCGCCTTACAAAATTTTGGAGGGCTAGATTTACAAATAGAAATCTTGCAACAGTAAACAAAGGATTCACTTTCAACATTTCAGAGAATCAGAATTCAGAGGAAGCTGGACCAAGCCACAAGGTAAGCAATTATTTGTTCACATTTCACAGTATTGCTATTAATTTCCTAGTGACTAGTGAGAAGTCAAGATGTCGGATAAGGGTGACTATCCTGAGTATCATCAGGCTGCTGAAGGGATTGAGATGTTAGGGGAGGTTGAACTCGAGACTCAAACTTCTCACTGTACTCAGGGCAGTGAAGGGATTGGAAAGCTAGACAAGGGTAAGACTCTTGATTGTCAGGGCAGTGAAGGGCAGAGTAAGACTCCTCAGGGAAGTGAAGGGTCTGGGAGGCCATCGAAGAGCCCAAAAATTAAAGATACTACCATAAAGGCTTTTTTTGGAGTTGGCAATGTTTCATCTCCATCAACTTCTACAATTGCAAGTGCAAAAGCCATTCACAGTAGCTCACCAGTACCACTACCACAAGTTGGGGTTGTCATTCAGTTAAATAAAAATCAAAATGCATCAAATGAGGATAACAATGGTGGCATGACAGAAGATGTTATAAGGGATACACAGAACCAGTTGGATGAAAATGCTAGCAATGAAGATAATAATGATGTTGGTAGGAAGAAAAGAAAAAGGGTAGTAAAAATGGGGCGGGAGTGGGAAATGACAATAAATTTTAAGGTTGATTGGGTAGCAAAGTACTGGTTCATTGAACCAGTCCTAAACAATTATGAACAACCAACATAATGCAGGTGTAAGATTTGTACTTGGAAAAATAAAAGAGAGAAGAAGTTGCAGCTAAATCTTGACACTATAAAAAAGCATATTGGTAAGGTTTATGAAAAATAGATCAGAGACGGACAAGAAATATCAGTAGTGAGATGGAAATCAAAGGAAGAATGTCTTCATGTTAAGTATGCCATAGATATGAAGAGCATAACAAGAGAATGACAACAATTGCTAGTAGTGAAAATCCAATCAAGGCTGGGTTTAAACATGCAGCCAATGAAGCAAACCTGGCAAAGACCGTTCAGATGAGTGTTGTTTTTCACATTATGTCCAGAGGGTGTCCTATGAGAAACTTCTCATAATATGGTAATTTATTATCCTTTTTGAGAGTTCCTCGTTGTCTTATGTCACATTGGTCAACAAACATTGGATGGGAAATGGAAAACTATCTTTCTGAGGTGGAAAAGAAAAATTTACAGGAGAAAGTAAAATAGTCCAGATTCATTTCATTGTCCATAGATGAAGTTACTGCAGTAGATAACACTACTTGGGTCTATATGCATGTGTATACAGTAAAAGAACATGTCCGCCAAGCTCATCTACTGTGTGTTCGTAAAACGAGGGGCAATTCAATAGCAGAAAACTTATATTTTGAAGTGAAGAATGCTTTGAATGAAGTTGCTGGTATGGATGATTTGACAATTGGCAAGAAGCTAGTGTGTGTTGGAGCTGCAGTAATGCAAGGCCAAAGGAATGGTCTTTGTGAAAGATTACAAACTAGTATTGCACCTTACATGCTTGGCATACATTGTATGCCTCATCAAATTAATTTAGCATATAAAATTGTAAGCGATTTTCCTGCAGTGTCAAAAGTTGAAGATTTAGTTCGCGAGCTACACTATTACTTCTGTAGAAGTCCAAAACATTTTGCAAAATTTAAGATTTTTTTAGAGGGAGTAACACCAGGAAAAAAGCTTCTCAAGGATGTTGAGACCATATGGATCTGTTTGCATGGACCAGTAGAAAGATTTCTAATAGAATATCAATCCTTGATCAGACTAATATATGAGCAATGCCTCACAGTAGACAAAGCTCCTGATTTGTTAAATAAGTTAAGTGATATAGAGACTCTTTTAACTTTAGCCAGTCTTCTCCCCATGCTATATTTAATGAACAAACTTGTTAAGAAAGCCCAAGACAAAACTATTTATATCCATGAGTATAACAGTTTACGTAAAATGACATGCATTGCCTTGGATTGTTTGTACTTAGATATGACAATTCAAAGCCCAATTTTTTTTCAAGTGGCAGACAATTACAAATTTGAATAATGCTAAATTTTTTTGACAATTTAATGAAAAAAATGATTTATGTGTTTTTGTGAAAGGATATGAAATACCAATGCACCAATCTAAGACGGTCAAGCGAGGTAGACTACTTCCAGTTAAAAGGGTTGATTTTGATAGGATTGTTAAATCTGTTAGTGATAATTTGAAGTCAATTTCCTACCAACTTTCAAGTGAGATTTGTGAAAGATTCCCTTGAGAAGAAATTCTTCAAGCCATGGGTTGTGTGTTTCCTCAATTTTGGAAAAACTTTGGAGATAAACAAAATGATGCACAAATCTTTCATAAAAATATTAATGAATTGATCAGAGAGTTTTCAAAACATGTAGATTGCAATGGACAACCAATTGAAGGAATTTTAGATTTAGCTAATCTTAAAAAACAATGTAGACAATTTGCATCAAGTATGAAATTGTAGATTAAAAACTTGGAGAATCCATTTGAACCTGGTGCAATAACCAGGCTTTGGAAAAGGATAGAGCAGAGTGAAGTATTGTGTGATTCAATATCAGAATATTTCAAACTTGCTGATTTATGTCAAACAATGATATTGGGGTCGGTGGAAGATGAAAGAGTTTTCAGTGCATTGGGGTTTTTGAAATCAAAGATAAAAAACAAACTAGACAGAAATTTGGAAACTTGCTTGAGGTTGTTTGTAACACAGTATAATGTTAGAGACTTTCCTTATGATAGGGCATTGGCAATTTGGAACTCCACGCGTGAAAGACAAGGGCTTTTGAACACTTCAAAACCTGGTGGTACTGGTGGTACTGCTAGTTCTGAGATAAATGATGGATCTTGGTCCCAGACTCAGAATGAAGATGAAGAATTTTTTGATTTTGAATACCCAACTCAGAATGAAGAAAAAGCTCTTGCTACTAGTCAATTTCAAGAGTTGGATTCCATGTGGGGTATAGAAGTTGCAGACTGCTCACTGAGTGAGTGAAGTGATTTAGAAATTAGAATTAGCATTCAAATTTGATTAATACTTAATAGGTATTTATACATTGTATACTTATTACCTTTTAGTTATTATTGTACTTGTTGGACTTGAATATTGACAATTTGAAATTGACTCATATTACAAGTAATTACTAATAAGTATTGTTCATGATTTTTGTAATGTATAATGTGTTGGTTGTTTTTTATGTTGTGACAATAAGACAACAACCTATTCTTCTTCTATCCAATTTTAGGAAGTAGCCAACTCCAAATATTACTTCACATCAAGAAAAGGACCAACTGGCAAACACTCTGATAATGTTTCTACACTTTAGGTCTTACTTCATATCAATATGAATCTATGCATTAATTAGAGCATCATTTAATCTGATCTTTGATCAAAACTCTAAAAAAATACACATACACAAATAAATTCTATGCTAATGAATTAGAAAACTCATAACTCACAAGATAAGATGACACAGGAGAGATTGGAACCAGGATCTTTGTATTAAGTATAGAAAATCACATCCAGCATAGTAGCATACAAAATGTATTTAAAAATAACCTCTTCAATAATTTGCAAGAGATCTTTCAACTCTATTTCTATTTATCACACTTAACTAGTACAATGTCTTCTTAATAAGCTTACAATACAAAAAAATTCAGCCCTTTCCAATGATCTTGTTAATCCTCTTATAGAGTAGGATTGCAACAAGCTTCGGATCAATTGGAGTGAGGAAAAAATACACGACTCATACAAAAGACAAAAATCAGTGGAAGTGATAACCACTTTGTTACAAGACTTTTTGGAATTCTTTGTCTTCTGACTGTCTGACCTCTTTAATTTCTTTGTTGTTGTTAAGAAGCTGCCATATAAAATTGTTGTTGTCACTCAAAAATGGAAAACCATCGATCAGTTAACTCTCTTCATTCTTTTCCTCCAGGGCACCTGCTGCAAACCTATCTTTCCATGAAGTAAACACCTCATTACTGGGCCATGCAAAATTGAGGATCTCCTTTATGTTACCATTTATCCTCTCCCAATTTCTCTTTGCTCACTCAATTTCTTCCCTCCAAAATTTGAAGAATTCTCTAGCTTCTTGAATAGTGTCAATTGTTTCTACAAATAATATTGTGCTATCCATATTTACTATGTTATTTATCCTAATAGCCATCTCATCACCAACTTCTTCCCTCCATAGTGGCTCTCTCTTCAAATGGCCATTCTTTTTAAATATGGCTGGGAATATTTCAAAACGTAAATGGGAGTATTATTTTCTTAGGGCTTGTGCCTTCCTGATTATTACTCTCCTCTCAATGTCTAGATTAATTAAATATTTCAGACATTTATAGATAGAGGTTAGGACAATATCCACACCATCATTCCTTTTCTGCTCATCACAAAATGACTTTGGCTCGCCCTTTCTATCCTTCCATTGTTTCACGAGGGCATCCACCTGGACCTGATCTTTATAACAAAAATTTATTATACCTCTTAAATTCTTGCCTTGAGAATAAATAGTTGTCATATCAAATCTATCAACAAAGCGCATGACATTGGTCCTTAACTTATCCTCATATAACTGTTTTGCAAAATTTTGTCCCTCTCTGAACTTGGTTCTTTCTTCATCCCATCTTTTTCTGGCCTTCTCTAAGCTTGTCCTTTCTGCTATTAGTTTATTCTTTTCATATTGCCATTTAGCTTCTGAGCTGAAGCCTGAAGGAGAGGGAGAAGGAAGAAACTCTATTATTGGGCTAGAGGAAGAGTGTTGATATGCCTCTACTGCTATCATTTTTTGGGGTGAAGCCTGGACTGGCAATTGACCCCTTAGCTGGGCTATGATTTCGTCCTTCTCCAAATTTGACAATTTTTGTTCATTGTACCCCTTCAAAACTGTGCTAAATCTCTCCTCTAGGGTTTTATTTTCATCCTCCAACTTTTGGGGTACTTTCACCCCAAATTTTGTTGATTCTAGAGTGATGTTTGCTACTTCCATAGCCCTTGTATCAGCAACTCTCTTGACCATCAGATTTCCTGAATGCTCAGCTTGGTTTTCTTTATCAATTGCCTTATTTCTTCTCTTCTTAATATGCCACATTACTAGTGCAACATGATCTTCACTGAATTTTATGCCTTTTGAAGCTTGTTGAGCTTGTGCTTTTGTGGCATGCAATGTACTGGTTTCTTTTCTAATTGCATCAAAGACAATTGCATCAGCAATGTCCCATTTAGGAAGTATAATACACCCTCCTTCTTCACTAGTTCCCTCCCCTCATTTGGAGTTATTTTGGCAAACTTGGCCATCATTTCCTGCTTGATTTCAGTTTCAAGCTCCTCCTTATCTTTGGCAGGGTGTTATTCCTGCTTCTTCTAACTTTTTTCTTTGAATTCTTTTATATGAATTCTCCATAAGAATTGTAAAAAGGCCCTGGACTTAACAAAATTGTCATCAGACAAAAGCTTGTCATTGGCTTGCTGTGTAAGTGGGTCCAATTCCTTTCTAGCATATTCTGCCACTGTAAGGTCCAACTCACTAACTTTAGGAGCTGTTGGTGTGCCTTCTTGTAATTCTTCAGAGGTGACAAAAATTTGACCAACATTCCCCATCTGTAGTAGCTGCTCTGTAACACCTTGATCATCTATATGTAGGGGAGATTGGGATGGAGAATATACATTTGATTCTTGTTAGGCTTCTTCTCCTACCCTATGCCTCTTGGGGCTTGTTAATGTGCTAGAGCTGGCCTCCAGTGGCATCTTACCCTTTGGATCAATAGTCTTTTCTACTTTGGGTACCACTGCACTATATCCTTTCCTTTGATATACAACATATTTACCAGGAGGTACCCCTCTAGTAGGAATGATCCTACTCAATACTGCTTTAGCCCTTTATGGCTCTTTCTGCAATATTTTTTCTCTTTTCTGATTCAATGCTTGCATAATTTCTTCAAATGTCGCCATTAATGAATCAATTTTCTTAGCCCATGGATGAGCCTGAAATTCCCGCAGGGGTCATATAGTTTATCAAAATGCTGCACAAAGTCCAGGATTTTCTTGTAAGCCAGCCATTTCTCTTTCTTTATTTCTTGCTCAATCATGTCAAGCTTATTCCTGATGATATCCTATAGGAAGTTAAATTGGTGGTCCAACACCAAGCATCTAGTCTTCTTCCTGAACATATCCTTTATGAAGGCTTCAGGATCGGCACATCTTGCCTTGGCAGTAGTTAAGTGATAAGGCTCAAAGAAAGTCTGCAAGCTCTTCCACCCTCCCTTTGTGATGATGAATTGGTGGGCATTGGTGATAGTTGGGAAAATTGTCCCTTTTCCTCTCCCTGTAAGTGCTTCCTCCTGCAGGCCACCAATTTGCCTGATTATTTCTGCAAATCCTAATTTCAAAGGGACCCTATATGGTAGGATGTTGGGTACTCCTCTAAAACCATACTCTCTAAAGATAGTAGAAACTGGGTATATAATAACATCCCCCCAGTTATGCACCATTTTGAGTTCTTTATTGTTCTCCATGGGTCTCAAAAACTTCATTAGTGATACAGGGATTCTAGGCTCATCTCCAATAAGTAACCTTCTGAGCCTAGTTGTGAAACACCTATCAAATGTGATGAAGCTAGCCTCCTTTTTGTCCCACGACATATCATCATTCCATAACTGTACTAGCATATCCTCATCATCTTTGATTCTCTACAGGCTCATCTCTTCTTCAAAATAATCTTCCCCTTTAAACAGGGACATGTGCATGAGTAAAGAATACCAAGTGAAAGGCTTGGCTAGATGTGACTTTTGAATACATTTCAAACCTTCATGAATCAAATCGACTAAATATGGGGAAACATCCAAAATAATGGCAAGGTGACGATGCAGGATTTGGACCATCATAAACATGAGATGGATTGGCATCTCATTCCCCTCATCTTCCCCAAAGATCTGGTGCAAGGCCCTGTAAAGTCCTCTGGTCTTGGGAGTGAATAAATCAACCTTAAAAGGTTCTTTTGTGTTAGGACCTACTTTTACTAGGTCTCCCACTTTTGTAAAAAACTCTATTAGTGGGCCTCCCGGTCCCCTGAGATAGCTCCTCTGAGTTTGGTATATTTCCCTGAATTCATTAAAATCAATTTTATCCATAGGGGTGTCTGGTTCATTTAAACTAAACACTTCTCTTATCTCTTCAGCAATTATGCTAATCATGACGTGCCCTTTACTGTCCAACACTACCCTAGCTATTTCATCATAGTTCTCTGCTATCTGCATGAGTAAATCCACATCCATAAACACCCCGAGTACTACCAATTTACCCACATCAAATTGACAGACATTACTATTTGGAGAAAAAGAGTTCCTCTGACCAAAAACAATTCTGAAAAGGGCCAATCCTCTTATGCCCATATTGGCATCCCACAACCATTTCCCATAGTCATATAATCCCTCTACAATTCTGACCCGTGGGTCTTTAGGGATTTCTTCCTTCAATTTAGCGTAATCATTAGTTGATATAGTCAACTGTTGGAGTAAATCATCACATACATTTCTCTCTTGATAATCCACCCTTTCCTTGAATTCTCTCCTGGGCGACATTATGTGATGTAGGGTTTGAAATTTTACCATAGATTATATCTCTATTACCTGTTTGTATTTACTACAATAAGCCCTAATACATTTGCAAAGGTTTTAAGAAATTTAATCACAGAAACAGAAGAATAATCGTTCAACAGATGATCTGATAGCTTTGACAACACTTTGCTTTGAAAATGCTCCACTTCATAACTTGTCGATGATGCACAATAATTTTGAATGATGAATTAAAACCCAACATTTATGCATTCAATTTTTTACAGACTTTCCAAGCTACACACATTTGCCATTACTTGTGTTGAGTTCAAACTTGCTATTAGATTTTACCATTTTAAAACATAGTCGTTGATCTTACTACCTTTCTTTCTCATCCAACGGTTTCGAGCAAGTCTTTCATAACGTTCATCTACTGTGACATGTGGCAGCCTGTCACATTCCCTCAAAGGATAACTAGTGAGCAATTTCATCTTAAGGCTTTGCACCTACCGTTCGATATTCCTTAACTTACCCGTAGGATATCTTTCTTTACGCTGCAGATGGGCCCCAGCATCTAGGACACATGTCACCACGATGCAATGCGTTGAAGATTAACCATCGAGCAACTTTGCTTTGAGGCTTTACGCCAGCCGTTAGATCTTCAATATCTGTTCTACTTTTAATTCTTTCAATAATCCACGGCTTTAAATCTAGCAGAGACATGTGTCATCACGGCGCAATGCCTTGAAGCTTAAAAACTAATCAACTTTCTTTCAAGGCAAAGTGCCCACCGTTCGATCATCCTTAACTTACCTAGTCTTTAACTAACCACCTTTTGATTAAGCGCGGTCTGCAGCTTGCATAATGGGACACATGGTGGCATGTCGCGTTCCCTCATTGATTAACTGCCCTTCATCTTGTGTTCAAGGTAATACACCCGCTGTTAGATCAGATCCAAGATGCTGTGCTTTAACTAGTGCTTGACTTTTCAACTTTAACCCACTGATTGCCAGGTGTCATTCTCTCGCAATTCCTTGATGGTTATTATCCTTGCATCTTATCCTTAAGGCTTTACACCCGCCATTGGATTTAATCTAAGATGTTGCCTTTTAATTAAATGTTACGTTCAGCTTGGCCCCACCTGGACACATGGCAGCTCCATGCAATGCCTTGAACCTTAAAGCATGACCAACTTTCTTTTAATGCTTTGCGCGCACCGTTAGATTCAATCTCATCAACTTAAGTTGGCCTTGTTCCAAAGTTATGCAAACAATTCATCTAACCCTGTCTCAACTTTGGTACATCTAAATTAGAGGCCTTTGGAACCCTTCTGAAGTTATGGTGATGGTCTTCTTAACATCTCTGCTATCAATTATCATATAACGTTACGAAGTCCCGCACAAAGCCTTTCATAACCTCTGAACTGTTTAATCTTGTAACTGATTAACCTTTCCAAAGTTACGCCAATTCGCCAAATGCTTCATCGCAACTTCGTAACTGCGAACACTAACAGCCAACAAATGCTCGCAAAGGTCCATAACCACTTGATCATTTGATTCATTACTATCGTAGGTTTGGAAGTTCTTGAAGAAAGTGACAAATATTAATTTGACCGTTGATAGATGTCACAGTCAATTCCTCGGCGCTTTGCATGTGGCATGCAAATTTATTATTTGTCATAATCATTTACTTAATTTAATAATTCCTAAATTCCTAATAGTAATTTCCTAAAATCAAATATTAATATATTTATTAATAATATGGCATATACATTATTAGTATTACATTCAATTTTAAACAAATTGCAACTGCAACTGCGAATCGCGATCTTGAGCTCTTTACAAAATTACACATGCACAGAAAATTACAAAATATCTTTGTATTAACTTCCTTAAAAAATTTTAATTTATACATCAATGATCAAGATTTAATGATCATAGTACCAGAGACTTCTAAGTTCTATCAAAAAATTACAAAATATCATTGTATTAACTTCCTTGAAATTTATACATCAAATTCAATGATCAATGGCACCGATCATAGTATGAAAGACTTCTATCAGAAAATTACAAGAGATTAAGCTTAGAAATAGTTATAAGAGCGACAACTGGCAGCCCAAATTCTTCAGTATTAGTCTTGGTTTGCACCAAAGGTGTATCCACAGCAAGTGAACCGCAAAGATAAGATACCTTGTTTGAATTAATTGACCTCCCTCTATTGGCTCTTCATCTAATGCCAGAAGTAGAACTATCTCAACTACTTCCATCATCCATGTCAATGTGACAACTACAAGGCTTGAATCTCTCCAATGTTTTCCCACACCACCATTTCCCTCTTTGATGGCCAAGTTATCGCTCTAACTGTGTCTAATTCTTCAAGGCATTTGTTCCACTTGGCATCTGTTATGGCTCAAGATTTAGCAACAAACTTATTCATGTCAATCTCCTGCTTGTACAATTCATCCACAACTTCAAAAAAAGTTGAAATGTCATCATCACCAACAAAATTAGAAGCCACCTTGCTAGCATCCAAAATTTGGTTGAAAGAATCAACCCACTCCTGCCAGTCCTTCAACTGTCCCTATGTGTCCAAAATAGCAGGGATATATCCTTCAGACTCTTCATAAAAAAAACTTTAGCTTTTCCTGAATGTTTTTTAACTTGCCATTGAAAAATGCATACAAATCCTTTACTAATACCACCATTTCCTTAACATCAATTATTTTGTCAGGTAACTCCATTTTTTTCCCATTGGTAAAATTAACCTCTCAAAGAATTGCAAGTGTGGGCCTCAAGTATTAAATAATGGGGTTAGTTCAGACAAGGCATTAAAACATTGATATTCTTCCCCCTACAAAGAAATGAATGTGCTATGAATGATTTGAGACTTCCCTTTTAAAATATTTACTCTGTGCAATAGCACCTTCTTCAACGTCTCCTTTTCAGCAATTCCAGTATCAGCAAGTTGATCAACGTCCATTATTATGTTCTTTGTTGCAAGTTTTGGAGATGAGCCCCCCTCAAACTCAGTTTGGACCCTAGGATCACAGCCCTCTGTAACTGCCCTGCACTGATTTTTTAGACTATTTATTTCATCTTTTAGCTCCTTCAGAGTCGTATCCAGGACAAAATTATTCTTCAGTTCCTCTTCAAACTTTTTCCTAGTGGACACATAATCTTTGAATGTCCTTGCTAGCATGTTCTCTAAGTCCTTAACCACTGCCTTATTCATGGAGGATGCATGATGTAGGTGATTTGCTATCTTTGACCCTGTAGTCTCCTGCAACCTCCATATTAATTGGCTACCCTGTGCTATGTCTTGGATGTCAACCAATATGGGCTCATTAGATTCTGGGGTGACACACCATACTGCTAGTGTCTTACTGTCCATATTGAATCTAGAACCCTTATGTAGTCCATCAGGGCCAAAAGCTTCATAAGCTACAACATTATCCTGCCTCTTGATTTGGTCAATTAAGAATGAGGACTCCAAGTCCCATCTAGGGATCAACAACATGCCACTTCTCTTCCCAAGATCTCTTGCCTCCTCCACAGTTAATGTTTCACTGTTGGGATCATAGGCCTGTAATTTTTCAATTATTTCAACAGTCTTTTCCTGTGATTCCCCTGGTTTCAAAGACAATATTAATTCATTCTTCTTAACTCTAAAGAGAAAACTTTTAAACTCATTGGACTTGATGAATTCATCATCATCTATAAACTCTTTAGCTAGGATGACCCTGTCATACAATCTAGCTACAGCCAATTCTAACTCATTTAGGGCCTTTTCTCCCTCTTCAACCTGTGATGTCAAATTTGTTTGTCTTAAGTCAGCAAAGTATTTCCAATTACCTGGCAGGATTTGTAGTGCCTTTTGCCTTGCCTTTTGTGGTACATTCATCAACTTTTGTTTCTTTGATGGCCCGTACTCAAATGTGGATGGCTTAGATTGTTTTGTTTATACCATAAACACCACATCAGGTTCAACTTTCTTAGGGTTTATTCTATCCTCCTCCTTCTCCTCAGGGATGTCTGGCAATTTAGACATAATAATTCCGTAATTCTCTATACACATGTCAATTCTTGGCATGTATTTGAGATCATGAAAGAAACAACGGAAGGTGGGGTCTGCCTTTTTCAATTCTTCCTCTACCCTTACAATATTGTGCCATTTAAGAGTTCTCTCCTCACAGATATCTTCATTGAGCACATTTCTAATAACATCCTCATCAGCCATAGGCTAATTTTGAGCCAAATTGTGATTCCTCATTTCTCTCAATGCTCCTCTAATGAAGTCTTTAGGGTCATACATCCTTGCTTTAGCACAGCGCAATCTGAATTGTCTCAGGAATTCATGGATTTGGTCCACAACATCTTTACCTATAGTGAAATCCCCTAGTTGGAACCTCCTTACTAGAAAGGTTCCCTTATGTCTTTTAGGGCCTAAATGTTCTCTATCCATCATGATAAGTTGCCACATGAATTCTACTATTGCCAATCTTTCTGGGACATATTTTGGCAGTAAGTGTATAGGTTGAGGGCAAGAATACACTCTTATAACATAAAAATTCTTTAAAAAAAACATATCACCCCAATTGTGGTTAATTTCATTGTCAATTTTAAATGCTAGGGATCTAAGCAATTTTCTAACTAGTAAAGAAAATCTATTCCTCACAATACCTAACATGTTCATTATTGGGTCCACAAAATCACTATAAAAAGCAATGGAATTAGAGAAATGGTGACTTCTATCCCATAACCTGGTCCAAAGCTGAAGTGGAACAGGTCCTCCTGCATTCTCAGTTTCATTGATGAACTCTGGGTTGATGTAGCCAATATTTCAATAGAGGATCAGGTGCATCAGCATGGAGTAGTGATTGAACTTGAAGCTTTTCAAATCAGTCTTTGCTGTCATTAACTCAGTGTGCATTACATTGATTATGTGCCCCACATAATCAAACTCCTTGTTGGTGTACAGGTCCTGAACATCTGTAGCCATGACATAAATGTCAGGAGTCACCGTCAAACCTCCATCTATTCCAATAACTTTCATTAGACCATAGATGGTATTCTGGAAATAGGTAAAAAAAATCTCAATATCAATTGAATCTATAACCTTCTTTGGCAACAACCCTGCCTCTTTAATTTGTCTAGGAATATGCTTCCTCATAACCTTTCCAGTGCAGTAACTATTCTGTCTATGAAATAGGGCTGCCTCTTCTGTTAGGTCAATATCCATGCTCATAGCTCCCTTAAGGTCGAAAGCTTGAATAAAAGTTGCTCTGTCTAACATGCATAGTATAGACTTGTCCTGCTTGTGGAAAGCTTGTGTCACTAGATTGTATGCTTCAATTAGCGCTTTCACGAGGTCTATATCCAAAACTACCTCAGGTAATATCAACTCTCCCAAGTTCTTGTCCCATGGGTTTGAAACAGGAGGGCCTCTCAATCTATTGTTATATAAATACATGAAGAGCTCATACCCAGTTGTGTTTGGGCAAACAACATCCCTGTAGAACACATAAGGGTCCCTCCATTCATAAGCATTAGCTGATGGCAAATTTGAGGATCCAGGAAAAAGTTTCATCCATTCTTCAGCGTATATGTTTAGCCTCTTTGTTCTTGAAGGAAAACTCTTTGCTGATTCTACAACAACATCAGGAGATCCTTGTTCTGCCATTCTTTATGTATACTAAACTCTAAGCAATAAGCTCTTTTTCTGCACTTAAAGGTTTCAACTCTCTGTTGCTCTTCGACTCTAAAAATTAAGGATGCTCTGTGAAGTGTTAACTGTATTTAATAACTAATAAGCAACTCAGAAGTTCACAACCAGCCACCAGGCCACCTACTCTATTAAAAATTAAATTCTCATCAAGCGCACACGCATGAAATTAGTAATTACCTTTTTCATAAAAGTGTCACTGTCAACTGTCACTTCCAACATAGATTTGGGGGTGATTCAAGAGCTAATAATTAGCGTGTTGCTGAAGTTACGCTAACGATACATCTAACGGTTAACCCTAGGTCACAAACGGCCAAGAAACCCTAACAAAGCTCTACAAACATTCCATTCTTCGACACTTTCCATGTGGCATGCAACTCTCACTTTTCAACACCTTACGAAGTTACGCACGAAGTTAGTCGGGACTTCGGAACCCCTAACCATCATAAAAATTAAATCGTTGAGAAGTTACAAAATAGCCAGGCATAACTTCGGAGCCCATCACCATCAAAAATAACTTAACCATTGAGAAGTTACAAAATAGCTAGACATAACTTTGAAACCCATCACATCAAAAATAACATAACCGTTGAGAAGTTACAAAATAGCCAGACGTAACTTCAGAACCCATCACCATCATAATAAATTAACCGTTTTTCGGAACCCATCACCATCATAATAAATCAACCGTTGAGAAGTTACGAAATAGCTAGGCGTAACTTTAGAGCTTGGAGTGGGTTCCAAATTTCAATGTGCCACGTGGGATTTAATTTTAGATTTTAGAATCGTCAGACTTGTCATTCAATCAATGAAGTGAATCATGGATTCATGATTTAGCATTCTGAATCAGTTAATACATATAGGTATTTATAATTTTATACAGAATCAAAGTTCACAATCACACTCACAGATACTTCAAAGTTCAACTTACACATTTTTCTATTTATAAAACTATTGTTCAATTTTATGAATCACGATTCGCGTAAAACTAAAAACAGTAACCTGTAACACTATTTGAAAAAGAGTCTTCTAGTTCTAGTTCTCATATGTATACACTTACAGTATTACTATTAAATTCAAAAACTGGTATTAGGAATTTTGGTATACATAATACTGGTAACTGAATCACTGATTGAGATTCACTAAGTAGTGAGTGACAGAAGTTGTGAACGGTTGTGGTTTCCCCAGAAGGAGAAGCGACAAGCTTCCAACCGTTTCCAAAAGTTAAAACCAAAATGAAAAGCACATACTACATTCAAATTTTGTATTTACAAATTACAACTACAAGTCAACAAGTAACAAAAATTTTCAGTTTCACAAAGAAAAAAAGACCATTCGATGCGCAGACCAGCAAACAACTAGATCATCTCCTCCTGGAACCCCTCCTAGTCGAAGCCATGATCGTCAAAAATGGCACGCATCTCTGCCTTGTCATGTTCTACTTCAAGTTCGAACATGTCACTTTGGTATCCGGCGTAACTGGTAGCATGATCCCATGTTGCAAACATGAGATGACTGAGGACATCTTATTGAATCTCCTCCTCCATATCCAAATTTGGTTGGATAACATGTTTTGGGTTATCATTTGATGATCCCTTAGCTACTGGAAGACCCGTTCTAAATTTTTGTCTTCCAAGATTCCAAATTTAGAAATTTAGAAAGCGCACTGTGTTCTGCAATTTCACTACTGAGGAGTATATAAAGAAAATAATCACCAACTTGCTAGGCACAATAAATTTTGAAGGAATGTTTCACGTAAGGTGGCTTGCCATGGAAAAGGAAATTAATGAATATCAATAAACAAAAATTGCAGACATTTGTATCCGCCTTTGTACCCTGCGTAACTTGGCTCCAAAGTCAAAAAGACAAATAATGAATGTTGATGAATCACAACTCATTTCCCGTAAAATTATCCTTTTTACTGTATAATCAAAATCTTGGCTTGGATTATGTAACTACTCAAGTTACGCAGACTGTCGGCGTGTGCTCGGAACCACCATATCCTAGCAACGGTTATAAATTTTGAACTAACAACTTGGCAGCCGCATTAAATTATGAAGGAATGTTTCGCATAAGTGACTTGACACCGAAAAGAAAAATAATGAATGTTTACGAATCACAGCTCATATCTCGTACAAATTATCCCTTTTAATGTCTAATCGAAATCTTGGCGTCAATAAGTCTCATTAATAATTAATTGCAATTTGCAGTTTGAAGTTCAATATTTAAATGCTAAACCTTTAACTCTTTAATTTGTGGTCACCTTCATGTTAGTCAAACCCACGTCACCACAGGGACACGCGTCACCACAAGGACACACGTCATTCAAACTTAATGACTTGATAGATTTTGATAATCTTGAGACTAAGTCATTAAGTGGGTCGTCCGATCAAACAAAATCTGCATGCCTTTTACCTTCAACAGGACCGTTGCGTATCTTCGTAACCTTTAGCCATCAACCCTCCTTTTAGCCTGTCGAAGCTACGCAAGCTGTCCTCACAAAATGGTCATCACTATCAATAAATGACACGTAGCACCCAACTTGACACGTAGTCCCATCGCTATGTTTTGAATATTCGCCAATATATTTTTTAAACTTTAAATGTTGTTTTTTATTCGCCAATATATATTTTTTATAATATAAATATTGTTTTTTATTCGCCAATATATATTTTTGTATACTATAAATATTGGTTTTTATTCGCCCATAAATATTTTTTATACTATAAATACAGTTTTTTATTCCCCAATATATATTTTTTATAGTATAATACTATTTTTTATTCGCCAATATATATTTTTTATACTATGCATACTGTTTTTTATTCGCCCATATATATATTTTAATACTATAAATGCTATTTTTATTCGCTAATATATATTTTTTATACTATACATACTATTTTTTATTCGCCATTATATATTTTTATACTATAAATACTATTTTTTATTCGCCGACTGAGATTATTTTTATTCTTGGCCAAAAAAAAAATGGCCAATAAAATTAATAATTTCCTCTGTAGTTTTCTAAATTTCGCCAGTTTTTTACACCTTTTTTGAAAGGGGGGTTTCTTAAAGATTACCCTGGTCTTGTTATAGTTCTTTTCCTTTCTCATTTCTTATGTGGTCCTCGATAGAATGACCCACTTATTTATAAATTTTATAGTTTTAAACAATCTCTTCCACCTCTATTCTTTGTCACCAAACTCTTTCATTCCATAATTCCATTGCATGGGGAAGGGGAGGAAAAGGTTTCCAGGAAATACAGATTCGAGCATACATGCTAAAATTATTTTTGTCTAAAGCCTCACCTGCTTCAATAAAATTTCCTAATATGTTCCCAATGAGTTTTAGGGTTTCCATCTCCCAATATTCTTGTGCAAGATTATAAAAATGTATCCAAATCAATATTTCTTCTATGGAATCCCTCAAGGGAGCAAAGTTAGGAACCCAATCTTTGATGTAGAAAATGACTGTTGTTTAAAATTCATTTTTTTTCTCTTGCGTTTTCATTAATCACCAAACAAAAACCATTAGGTAGGATTTTTAACGCAAAATTCTTACCCCATTGTTCATTGTACCACTTGTGGACTCTTGAAAGTAGTGGCCACTCTCCCACCCATTTCTTGGATATTGCTTTGTCCTTAAATTTTTTGATAAAATATTGTCATTCTATGTTCTCCTATTTGGATGGAAATGACTATTTTGAGTTGTTTCAACTCACACCCGATCTTCTGGCTTTGAAGTAGATTGGCCCTTTAGCCTCCAAAAGTTTCCCTCTTAACTTTTAGATATTCCTCCTGGTCCCAAAAAATTCCTTGAAAACCCAAATGGTTCTAAAAATTCTTAGAATGACCATGAACCTCCTGTTGCCTTGGCTAAAAAGCTTGATTCCTTCCATTTGTCTAATTCTCCAAAGCCTTGCTCATTGGTTTCCATGTTGAGAACTTATTCCTCTGATCTAAGAGGCCATCTAAAAACTAAGAGGATTGGCCCCCCTTAGTTCCTTGAAACCCTAGATGCCTCCCGCATGACACCATCTCATTATTGATTAGGATTTTGGGATCTCTAATACCAACTATAATTATCCAAATTTAAGAATAATGTTATACACACACATAAGGAGTGAGGGAGAGAGATGGTATTTATTATTTCTATATCACATGGTGATTTTCCATTTTTATCTAAATCTCGTCTTTTAAAAATTTGGGGAAGTATAGGGCATTGCAATTATTTGGACATGAAGAAAATGTGATATTGTAATTGTTTATACATGAAGAAAAAGTAATAAATATTGATAGGGATCACTATAAGAAAACATTTGATATAAGTGTATACTATTAACAACCTCAGGGATGAGAACAATGCTTTTGTTATAGATGATGCCAAGATAGGTCTCATGGCCTCAGATTGCTTTTGCAAGACTTTCAAAGATGATAGTCACATTGATAATATGACCTTGGAATCCAAATTGCTTGAATTCCTCACAAGAGCTATCAGTGATGCTAAAATGCACAACTTCTATCCCCCATCACACTATAAAAAGTTAGGATTGCTACCTTCTTCATGGGTGATTTTAAAGTCCCTGGCCAGATGACCTCCTCACAACTTTTTTCAGGAGTTTTGGGATATTGTTGGTCTGAATGTGACTTATGCTACAAATAATTTTTTTAGGATGGGGAGACCACTCAAAGAGTTAAATAAATCCTTTATTACACTTTTTCCTAAGGTTAAAATGGCACAATGTATTCCCAACTTCAAACCCATAAGCCTTTGCAACATGATCTAATTTTTTTTTCTAAATTCCCCGTGAACAGGATTAAACCCATTCTTGATAGCCTCATTAATGGTAACTAGAAATGCTTTATTCCCCGTAGACAGATTCTTGATGCTTCCATTGCTACACATGAATTCATTCACTCTATAGATAAGTTCCATCAACCAAGGATGACATTTAAATTGGATATCTCTAAATCTTATGATAGGGTCAAGTGGGACTTCCTCTTTAACGTTTTAGAGAAGTTTGTTTTTGATAGGAAGGTGATTGATTTGATTAAAGAATTTGTGACTTGCTCGCTACTCTATTCTGGTTAATGACATCCTGAGGAGTTTCTTTGGTGCCACTAGAGGTATCATACATGGGGACCCTTTGTCCCCATATCTTTTTATCATACTTGTCGAGGTCTTAGGGAGAATATTTCTTAGAATGAGGGTAAATTCCTTGGAGTTTTTCCTGTCTCCAATCTACCTATGCTTGTCCTCAAACAATTTATAGACGATAGAATCCTTTTTGGTATTGCCTTGGTGATTGAAGCTAGAGATTGGAAATGATTCCTCAACCAATATGCCTATGTTTCGGGACAGGCCATGAACTATTTTAAAAGTAACAATTATTTTTTCAACACTTTTGATAGTTTGTAGAACAAAATCATGAATATATTAGAAAGCCAATGTGTGAACCTCTGTGGTACCTATCTTGGGCTCCCTCTTATATTCAAAGTGGTCTCCAACTCATTTTGGAACACAATCATATAGAGAACGTAGCAAAAACTTGTTCGTTGGAAAGGTAGACTTCTTAGTGGTGTTGGAAAGCTGCAACTTCTGGGAGCATCCATGTAAGGGATTCTAGTGTATTTTCTCCCCCTTTTTCACATCTCAAATTCAATGGTTGAAAATATTGAGAGAATATAGAAAAAATTCCAGTAGAGATGTATGGAGGAAAGAACACTAATGACGCTGGTTAATTGCGACAATGTTTGCCAACCGAAAATTATGGGAGGACTGGGCATTAGGAAAATTTATCACCTCAATAAGGCTTTTCTCGCGAAGGTGGGGCAGAATCAATCCCTACACACATACAATTGGTGCAATATTATGATAGTCAAGTATTTGAACAATAAAATGTTCTACCATTTCCTTCTCGTGCAGGGGCTCCATAGTGGGTCTAGAATATGGAATATCATTCTAAAATGTAGTCTATATTATTTAGTTGGGCTTGAAATGGAAATTGACGATGATCAATCAATTTGGTTTTGGGATGATACTTGGCTAGAGGACACACCCATTTCCTGCCACCTAGCATTATTTGGCCTTTGTGGGTTTGCTCAGCACTTCTTTGGTGACCGAGTGGTTGATTATCTTGTTGATTCTTACTCTTGGAAGGACATCTCGCTTTGCTTCCAGAATCAACAACATATGCTGCCTCTGGGTTGCGACTTGCAAAAAAGGCTTCAAGAGGAGAGAATTATGATGTTCTGTAGACTAGATAGATTTATTTAGAAAAGAAATGCTAGTGGTGAAGTCACAATGAAGACTACCTATCACTTGCTCCTCCATGAAGGTAATAATGGAGAATTGTGTAAAAGAGTTTGAAACTCTCAACTTATTTCTAAGCTTATTTTTTTTGGTGGACAACTATGCATAATAATATCCTCACACAAGTGAATCATATCAAGTGAATATTCCAGCTTCCAAACTGTTGTGTTCTCTATAAACATAGTGAGGAAACTGTTGATCACCTGCTCATCCAATGTCCATTCATGCAGGACCTCTGACACAAGGTGTTATAAATGTTCCAAATTGATTGGGTTATGAATGGGGAGGTTCAAATTTTTGTATTTAACTAGAGATGAATTTCCTTCAATCCCTTGATTAGGTAACTTTGGAGGCAAATTCCTCCTCACTTGAGTTGGGAAACATGGAAAGAGAGAAATAATCAAATCTTTCGGGGCGTGGAGAGCTTGACTGATGTTGTTTTACATTTTCCACAAATTTCTCTTGGAAAACCTTATTGTCATCACTTAGCCTTTCCATGCCTTCCCTCCATCCCATTTTGATATTCAAAATTCTAAAAACTAGACTTTCCTGGACCCCTATGCAAAGTTTGATAGTTCCAAAAGATTCAAAAGAAGAAATAGAAAATGGAACCCCCGGGCCTTCTTGGTCCAAGCTAAATTTTGATGGAACTACAAAGCATTTTCTGGATGTTGTTGCTACTGGAGGGCTAATCAAAATAGAAATTAGGAACTTAGTGGCCCCTTTAGTGGTAAATTGTAGAACTACGTAAATAACCAAGCTAAATGAATGAGCCTCCTTTGAGGACTCAAGATAGTGCTTTCTATTGTTGTGAGAGCTTTATTAATAGGAGATTCAAAGCTCATTTTTTATGCTATTAAAGGGTTTTCCAAGGTCTATTGGTCAATTGTTTGAATTCTAGGTGATGTTCATAGGCTTATTCTGGGCTTTGACACCTTTGAAATCAATCATATTTATAGGGAAGACAATGTGATAACAAACTCACTTGCTACAATAAGTTAAAATTTGGAGGGATTGAGGTCCTAGAGAAATATTCATTCTATCCTAAAAGGCATTCAAACTCTCTTGAGTGGAGAGTGCCCGAATTCTAATAGAGATGATGAGTGACGACCTATATTGGTTATGGTGCCTCGTGCTTTGTACTTTATGGTTTTGGGTCTTCGATGATCCTATTATGTTTAGTACTGAGTGAGAATGTCAGATGGTGAATGTATTTTGAATTTGAATATGGACCTGATGATAGGGCATGACAACATGGGGATGTGGAATCACCTCGGCTAACATGAGATTAAAGGCCCCTCAAGGCATACTATTCTTGCTAGATAACCTTTGGTGAATTATGAAAATAATATAAACTCAAAGGTAGGATCTATAATGATGATATGACATGTTGTGGATGTCACACATTCACTTAAACATTTATTACTACATCTCTTGTAAAGGAGTGTATACCTTGTACTCCATGATGAAAGACCCTCACTTATGGGGAATTGTTTCTCACATGAGATTATTTTACAGGGAGGATGTCTTAATAATTATACCCAATCAAGAAAATTGGTGTTTACCTTGCTTTTAAATCACTTTGTAACAATGAAAAGTTTCCCTGATCGTATTAGTTTTTTATGTGGAGTGAATTATCTTGGTCATTGAACTTGGTAAGTTGAATGATTTTAATAACAACCCCACTATGTGGAATATTTGTAAATAGAGAGTTTTTTATTATATCAAATCAATCAATGGGTTTGATGAGGGTTTGTCAGTCTAGTTTGCCAATCCCTGGGAAAGAAAGGAGAGTTATTGTAAGAGGCATCTATTTCAAAATTAGTGAGGAGTTGATCGTTAAGGCTACTCTAGGTTATCCTCTGAAGGAAGAAAATGGAAGAAGATTAGCCGGGTGGTTGACAATGATAACCTACACAGATTTTTCAAAAGTAACAAGGCTCTAGTCATGATGAAGAGGGGATGCAATAGGGCTCAACTATGACCACCTTGGGACCAAGTTTGTCTCGTGCTTATGAATTAATTTACACTTGGAGCGTGCTTTAACATTTATTACTACTACCATATGCCTCTCCTTAAACATTTCTAGAATCATGAAATTATCTCCTCTCATTTCTTCTTTCTTAATTCCTTGGAAAGTTCTATGTTTGATGCAAAAGGGAGCACCCAAATCCAAGATAAGAAACATATCCCCTTGCATGAGAGCCTCATTTTTAGGCTTTACCATTTTCATTTCGTTCTTTGCTCCCTAAGCCTATTGTGGTTTATGAGGCCCCTGTTTCTAAGTCTCCCTCACCTGCTAGCATCATTGACATGCTAGGGCCTAGTAAAAAGAAAGGAATTCATCATTTGGATGCCCTTATGATTGCCTCTTGTGCTGGCGCCCTAGATTTGCTAAATTATGATGTTCAAATGCCTGACACTAGTGGCTTGAAAGACAAAGGGCTTAAGTTGGCCACCTCCAAAAGGAAAGGGAACCCTCGCCCCCCACTAAGAAATTTAAACTTTGTGTCTAGGAGGTGAACAATGAAGACGAAGATGACGTGGAAGAGGAGCACAATGCTCTGCATAGATCTAATAGGTTGGTCACTAGGTCTACAAAGAAAGGGAAAAATCCATTGGTTGATTATGATTAAGAGAAGAACTCAAAACAAGGGAATGAGAATACTAAGAAGGAAGATGGGGAAATAAGGATATGGAGTGTGACGACAATGATGCTAATGCTATTGGTAGCTTGATGAAGTCAACCACTAATATTTCTAACCACATCTCTGATAGCACGAAAGAGGAGCCTATTGACCTCACAGGGGACATGATGCCTAAAGAGGTTAACACTATCCGTACCAACCCCAGTGTGGTTTTTGCTTTAGAGATGACCAATTTGAAATGTGAGGTAGGGAATTTGAAAAATAAATTGAATAAGATGAAACCAAAGATGGCAAGCATTTCAAGGCTCAATCTTTGGGTTATACACAAATCTACAACTTCCATGTTCTTTCTACAATGAAACATTCTTGGCGAAGATGGATAGGATGAAGGTAATTACAATAATTTGTTTTAGTTTCTTATAGATGACTGGAGCCATGTTTTGTACTAGTTGGGCTGCGACATCGAATTCCTTGTAATGCTTAACTCCTAGATGAACATGGTTTCTATCCTCCACCTCGGTGGAGTGTTTAAATACATTTTACTCTTTGTTCTTGTTTTTCACCTAGAGTTTAGCTCTAGGAAGAACATTCTTCTCAACTATATGTTTTTTTTTGTGCTTTCTGTATTAGGAGTAGGGTTTTGTTGATTTCTGTTAATACCTATACTATTCCATACAACAATGGTACTCTCAAGGATTTTAGGATGACTAACCACTTCCTGTGGTTACTTTTTGGTGGTTGTACTCTTAACTGCTTTTGAAGTTTTTCTATTGTTAGTGTGTTGTTAACTTTACACCCTTAAGTTGTGGTTTTGTAAAGGTTAAAACCCTTGTTTTTCTGCTGATTAATATAAAAAACCATTTCATATAAATTGTTTACATTAGGCACCTTTGTGGAGACTCTAAACGATGCACCTTTTTAAAAGGGCATTGGACATGATATATAGAAGATACAATTGGGCGAGAAAGAATGATTTTAAAGGAGATAAATATATAATCTTATTTTCAAAAAATATAATTATCCAAAGTTGAGAAAAATGTCACTGAATATAAAAATGATAAATATAAATAAAGAACATACCAAATAAGAAAAAGGGGAGACAAAGGTAAAAAAATTGTAACAAATACCAAAATTACATTTTCAATAGATTACTTGGAAGTTATAAAGCAATAAGTTATGGTACACTAAACACCTAGCTTTCCATCAAAACAATGAGTGAAGAAACAAGTGATATGGGTGAGAAAGGAGGTACCTATCAAAGAAGAAGAAGAAGAAGGAGGAGGAGGAGGAGGAGGAGGAGGAGGAGGAGAAGAAGCAATAAGTTATGCTACACTAAACACCTAGCTTTCCATGAAAATAATTAGTGAAGTTATAAAGCAATAAAGCAATAAGTTATGGTACACTAAACACCTAGCTTTCCATCAAAACAATGAGTGAAGAAGCAAGTGATATGGGTGAGAAAGGAGGTGCCTATCAAAGAAGAAGATTTACATTTTTCCTTTCACGTTTTACTTTCATAGTTTGGCCTTTTGATCATGCCTTGTTTGTTGTGCCTTTTCTACTCATCCCACCCCTTATATTTTCATAGTCCTTTCCCCAACTTGGCCCTTGGGGAATTTTGATTTCCATATTTGAAATTTTGATATATTTTCTCCTATATTTATCTAGATCCTCTTTTGTGCTCATGCTTTACTCACCTTTTAGCTTTGCCTTAATTCCCGCTTGGTTGCTACTCTACCTTTTATTTTTATTTTTTCCTTTTTCTTTACATCCTTATTTATTCACGCTTTCATGATTTATTCCTTTCCACTTTATTTTCTTGTGTTGCTTTCTTACTTCTTATTGTATGTTCACCTCACATTCTAATATTTTATCAATATACCTTGCTTATATTTGTTCATGCATATTATCACGACTTTAATAGTTTCCATACTAGTGCACTTTCCTCTTTGACCATTGATTACTTGCTATGACTATGTTTCCATGCCATGCTTTTTAGAGCTTCTATATTGAATCTACATTATATTACACTTTTAGAGTTACCTATTGAGCTCATATTGCCATATTATGCTTCTAGAGTTATCCTCTTGGATGAGTACTCCATGTTGCTATCCTTTATATCATACACTTACATTCAAGGGAACCATACTTTCCCCCTTATTCCACTAGTAATTACATAAGTATATCATACTTTTAAAGACATCCACAACATTGGAGGCATCACGCTCTCCCACATCACATGGTTAACTTCTATTGCCACATAACTTCAAAATAATCATGTCCTCCCAATTAACATGTTCTACCTATACTACCTTACCATGCTTTTACATCGAGTGTGTCATGCCCTTCACCACATTAGTTTTCCTACACATATCCATGTTATCACTAGGGGCCTATCACCTTCATTAATCAATTGTGTGCTTATGCTACACATTCGATGCATATGCCATTCCTAGTGCCCTATGTTCCTACATGAGTATTCACAACCACTAAGGGCCACACCATCACTCATCTCTTGCCCATGTTGGGAGTAACCTTAGTTCCTTATAGATACCTCTGACCCATATATGCTTATTATGCTTGAATACTCTTGAAGTTACACGATGCAATTGCTACCGTCATTACTCTACACGAGTGCATGCTTGTCTTTAGGTTAATTTTACTTCCATGTACATTCCCCTTTCTTATTCTTTTGAGAATATAACAAATGCAATCATTGTCAATGGGGCATACATTGTCACTAATATTCCTATGTCAATGTTTTAGACATTGAAACATGTTTCATAGAGTGTGATCATCATGACTAGATAGATCAATAATACATGACACACTAGTGTTCCATGCATCTTATCATCTCATAACCATTGAACATGATATATAATTTATCACTTCATGCATAATTTTTCTTAATTTGTCTTTTTCCATTTCAACTTTCTAAGACAAATAAGTAGACCCTTATAATATACCTAATTTTTTTTTCCAAGACAAACACTACTCATGACACTTTTAAGTTTTTTTGTAGGTTCTCATGGAGAGTGATGCCAAAGGATGTACTTACATGATTCTATTCATTGGGGGTCATTACTTTATAGTGATCCCTTGATATTATTTTATATGCATGTATGTGAATACTACATACTTTGAGATGCATTTTCATTCTAGGACTCACATGTACCCGAGGTTGGGGCAAAATGTAATTGTGAAATTTGCATGCATACTCATGCCATTTCCCATTTATATTTGTTCCTTTTTTGATACTAGGTCTTAATATACACACATATTGATGAATGGTGCAATCTTTTATAAAGTTGGGCTCGCTCGCCTTTACCTTTCCCCATTTATCCACCCCTTACCCACACCCACCCATTCCTCCATGTTGATTATATTTATTACAAGCACCATGACCATAAACTCATTCCTTGCATTAAATTTACTTCTCCTTCCTCCATGATCATTTATACTAGTGTGAGGTTAGTCCTACATCCAGATATTTGATCTTGAAATTTTAAAAAAGATAAAATTATGATTTGGTTAATTCACGAATATTCTACTAGTCATTTGGAGTTGACCAAACATACACACATACAATTCAATACTATGTACTTGTCTTTAAAGATATTCTTTTACATGCATTTGCATCAATTTTGCATTTTCTTAGATTCAATTTTTTCCTTATAATCTAAAAAGCATTACAAGAAGCAAAGGAATTAGAAGACACTTCAATTTAGTGTACTAGAATGAATGTAAGGCTACATAGTACTTCTAGAGCATTTGCTTTCAATTTATCAACCCTTTAAATAATTTTTAGGAACGTGTGATATGCTTCCTTCAAATCTCATAATCGTCCTTAAATATTTCTTAATAGAATGTAGAGCAAATACTAACAAATTTGACAAAATAAAGAAATAATGCAAAACTAATACAAAATAAGGTCAATGAGAAACCCTTAGATGCAAAAGTGATGAAGAGGTGCAACCTCTATTAAAAAAGCACATATTTTACATAAAATCATAAACAATCAAACTCCAAAATATTTATGAATTATATAAAATCACAAACAATCAAAGAATCAAAAAAATGGAAGAAGGTAGATGACCTAAAGTTGTCTTTAATGATAAATTGTGCAAACAAAAAAAGACTGGATGCAACAAAACATCAAGTGGATGAGTAAATGGAATATCCATTTCAATGTGCCCCACAAATAACAAAGAAATAAAGATCTTCGTTATGGAGAAATTTTACAAGAGAAATTGGGGTATTGGGCTTCGAAGGAAGAAAATATATTATATCAATGAGTTCAATCCCACATGTGACTAACTTCAAAAAGTGTACATAGAGGCCAACATTTCTTGGAGAACTAAAATTCTTATTGCCGAGCTGGGAACCAACTCTCATCAACTCCGTTGTGTGACCGGGCGTTGGAAGAGGCCAAAAGAGGCTTGAGAAGAGAGTTTGCATGTTTTGCAACTTTGGGAATGTGGAAATCGAACACCACTTTATTTTAGAATGTGATGCTTACAAGGACAACATGGATAAATTTGTGGATATTTTATCTAATAACTCTTGGCATAACTTATTTAGCGAGGAGTACATTGAGATGCTGGGGATACTTCAAATTGCACAAGAAAAGAACTGAGTTACTGAAATTGGCTTAATTTGATAGGCTGTCCCATAAGCTATATTTAGCCTCGTAAATGTTAAAATTATCTATCTATCTATCCATCCATCTTCCATTACTAAATTAAGAGATTTTCTTAAAATAGGATACTAAAGTGTGTATAAAGTGTGTATAGTTTATACTTGTACTATACAATTTGATTAGCGTAAAGTTTAAAGTTCGTTTTTCTTTACGAATATACATGCCAGCGAATGAAACCATAGCACGAAGTTCGAACATTTCTCCATCACGAAGCAACAACGTGCAAAATGCTGAAACCAAAACATACACGAGACTAGAATTCTGAAGCCATTTAGTGATATCTGAATCGAGGAGAGTATATCGCAGGGAAACTGCAAAGTTATAGTGGGTATTTGAAAGAGAATATATAGGCTTTAAAGATAATGGCTATTAAGTTGTTTTTTTCCACACTGGGCATCATATACATATGTTTTGGGGTTGTATCGGGGTTGGCGCCTTCGTTGGGGTTCAGATTGAGGAATAACAATAGCTCTGGAGCCTACTTGACGCAAGACGAAAAATGGTTTTCTCAGAGACTTGATCACTACGCTCCTGTGGTGAGTCATTTCAACATCGATTGGATTGTTTTAAATTTTCTTTATGTTTGTAATTCGTTTTACAGAAAGAATTGGTTCATGACTTACATACTTAAAAAGACCAGTATAGCAATTGAATTTCACAAATTATCACTGCATTCCATTAGCCTTTGTAGCACAGACCTTGCACACTTAACAAAGGGGGCATTCATCCCTAAACTTATATAGTTCGTTGGATCCATGCTAATGTACAAACTAGCTGCAACAGATTAAGCCCATTATGACTTCATAAAGAATAACATGGGAATCGTAAATGTTTTTGTCATTTGAACACAACCTTAGGGTGGGGTCCAATGAGAGGGCGTCAGGACTATTTTTAAAGAGCTGGAGGTCCCATGGAGTTTAAAAAAATTACCAAGGAACTAATTGGAATCTTTTCCAGAAAAATAACAGTCTCTACTTTTTAGCACTGCAGATATGAGTGGGTGGAAAAGGTGGGGGCTAGAAATTGCCCCACCAGCTTAGGCTTTTGTTCGACACTTGTCACTTATTGGAAGTTTTTCAATTTGTATCAATTAATTTTCTATTTTTTATATTTATTTGCTCACGTGAATTGAATATACTAAATTCCGCTTGCATATATTTTGGAGCTTAAACTTTTAAGCTCAAATGACTCTACAAAATTCATGGGATCACCTGCTTTAAAATAATACTAAAACATGTCAGCAACACCTGCTGAAATTTTTTAGGAAGCCCCCTCCACGAGACCCCACCATTAGCATCTACTAATAGATTTCAGTACGCGCAAATGGAGGATAAGAACCATATTATGTTTGTACGAAAAATAACACAAGAATTAAATGTTAGTTTTGGGTATTTGAAGACATACCTGGTGTCTGCTACCGGATTTCAGTAGGGTCAAATTGGGGATTAGGACTATTTGAAATATCCAGATGGCTTGTCATAAAGTGGGGCTGAGAAAGGAGACATCTGTAAATTTAAAGGGATAAATTTTGCAAATATACTTTTGTATGCTTTATGAGGATGTGTCAAGCTGCCCAAGGTTAAATGTCCACAGTAGAGCAGGAACCTACTATCTCTACACTTACTATGTTCTTAGGCAACTTATGAAGCCTAAATACCTCCCTGAAAAACAAACCAGCCACTTGGGGCACGTTGAACTTATAAGAATAGCAAAGATACGTGTATATTTAGTGATTTTGTCAACTACAACAAACACACAATCCTTACTCTAAATGTTTGGGAAGCTGGTCACGACGTCCATAGAGATGCTCTCTCATTTTCGATTGAGAATCAGTAAAGTCTGCACCAGTCTTGTTGGAAACACCTAATATGGTTTGTTTTTCTGGCATGTAATGCACTCTTCAATGTGTTTGAACACATCTCCCTTGAATCCTTCCACAAACATATCTCTGATTTGCTTGTAAGTAATGAAGTATCTTGCGTGACCAACCGTGGGTGCACCATGAGATGCGCTCAAGAATTTCTCCTTTACTTTTGATTCTAGAACAAGATATATCCTTTCCTAGTGAAGGATGAGATCATTTGCTGTCTCGTACTTGTCATCGTGTAATTTGCCCTCAGAATCAGTAGTAGCAAATGTATTTTTTGCATACTTTGCTATAATAGGAACCCTCCATTTGGCAAATATATCTAACATAGAGCATAAAGTTGGTCTTTTGGATAAAGCATTAGCTACAACATTGTTCTTACCCTTGAACATATTTTATATTAAAATCATAAGCCTAAAGCTTTCTTAACCACACATTTGCCACAAGCTAAATACTACCTAAATAATGGCCAACATCTTGTTACCATAGATAGAGAATTCCTTTTCTATATTTTCAAGCTTTTGACTCTCAGATGCTATGAGATGCACGTTTTGCATCAAATTATCCCAATCCCTCTTATGAAGCATCACACTCTAATATAAAAGGAAATTAGAAATCAAGAACAATTAACACAAGGCATGAACTCATTACCTCCCTGAGCTTGTTAAAAGCTGGATGTGATGGATTGGACCTTAGCAAGCTCGCTTCTTTGCTAAATCTGTCAAAGATAGGACTAGTTGTGAGAAACCCTTAACAAACATCCTGTAGTAACTATATGACCAAAGAAACCTCTCAACTGTATCAAGGTCTTTAGAGGAGGCCAATCTAGGATTGCTTGTATTTTCAGTTGATCTATTTGAACACCTTGGACATTGAATTATATACCCCAATTATGAAATAGTGGTTATTGTTACTCAAGAATGCCAAATACCTCATCAAGATGCCTTAAGTTAGCCTTGCAACCTTTTTGCAGACAATTACATCATCAAATAATACTAGCACAATTTTTTATCGATTACTTAATGCTTACTTGGTTCATAAAATGCTAGAAAGTGGCAGGTGCATTTACCAAACTAAAAGGTATGACCAAAAAGTCATGGTACCCGTAATGAAATATGAAAGTTATTCTATGTACATCCTCCTCTCTTACTCTTATTTGATGGTACCTTGATTTGAGAATTGAGATCAAGCTTGGAGAAGTAAACTGCCTTACAAAGTTCGTCTATCAACTCACTGATCTTGGGAATGGAGTACTAATTTTTAATTGTCTTGGATAGTCCTATAACTTGTTAAAACTAGAAGGCATTATTTGTTAATCTAGAAACATAAAGGATATGATCAAGGTTAAGAATAGCACCATAAGGTATGCAGAAAGAATAGTTTTTTTCCCAGTAATAGGATATGTGGCATTATCACCAAGTTCTACCTGTATACTATCTTTGTGCTCTTGAAGTCTATTGAAAGCTTTCTTATTGAAGGTCGTGTTTTGATAACCTACACTCCACATACCACCCTACACCAAAAATAGTGTTAACAGATAAACATCAAACCATAGAAATGGTGGTCTCAAGCCTAAGTGAAAGCTCACCTATTGCTAACAATTTTGTACTTTCATAAATTATTGTTGTTGTTTGCCCTTACCCTTCTTCTCAGTGCATTGAAAAGCATGATGGCCAAACTTTTGTCACTTGAAACACTTGATATGACTCAAATCTTTCTTCCCTTGTCGAGAAGAATTTGTGTCTTCAAAATGTCATCAAAGTGGATCATAATACAAGTATTGTTGATCTAGAGGGGGAATATGGAGAATAGGGGGTGGAATGTGGAGGGTAAAGGTCAAAATGACATGTTTAGTCAGGGATAGATGTGATTTATTGAGGTCTTGAATATGAGAGTTGAGAATCTGTTAGTGAGAATATAATCAACAATGCTAGCACCATTGCCATGTGGAAAACACATAAATCTATGAGAACTAGGAAAATAGGAGAGTCCTTCAAGAATGTAGAGACTTTCAGATTCTCTCAAATGAAAAAGGTGATTACATAGAGAAAACCTTTGATTATCCAGCAGTCCTACTGAGCATGCATTGGCACTTATCTGTATTGGGCTACAAAGAAGGGCATCCTTCATTTTATGTGCAATCCATTGCATTTCGATGTGATAATGTTCACAATATTTTTGTTGCTAGCCAAGTTTGGGTATTTCTAATTATGGGATTAGTATTGGGGATGAAGGGTTTGTTCATTATTTCATTATTAGTTGAGGTTTTTTTTGGGTCAAAAGTATTATAGGGTTTGGTGTAAGCGATTTCACTTGTTTTTGGTTTGTGATTGCAGGATCGTCGTCAATTTGACCAAAGGTATTATGAGTTCCTTGATTACTTTCAGGCACCAGATGGACCGATATTTTTAAAATTATGTGGTGAATCTTCATGCAATGGCATTGCAAATGATTACACTGCAGTAAGTAGATTTTTTGAAAACCACCACAGTTATAAGATTAAGAAATTATTTTGGTATTTATGATGTTTGTTTGCAGTTTGCATGATATTTTCTATGCTTTGCATCATGGATGTGGTTTTAATGTTTGATATTCATTATGCATAAAGTTTCATGCATTAGGTATAGAAACATTTTATAAAGTTGCTTTTTATTAGATCTTTTACATGATATTTATGAAGCTTCTTGTGAGAAAACCTCCCAGAAATAATTGATTGATAGCAGAAAATTAGGATGCATTCAAGCGAGAGACTTTAAGATTTATAGATTATGTTAGCTACACCCTTTTTCAAGTTGTTATAGAGAGGGAATTTCAGAAGCTGTTAAATAGAAGGAATTTCAGAGTAGTTTTTAATAAACTCTGTCCATGTGCCCTCTTCTAGGATGAGATAAACTAATCAACATGGTATTTCCTTCATTTTCTTCCTTACTTATATATATTTTGAAGTTACCTTCTTGAATGTCCTCTTCTTCTTGACCTTTCTTTCACATTTTCTTCAATATCTTGTCCTCTCCGCGTTACACTGTTATATTGGTCCTAGTCCTGCAATTTTCACATTATTTGTTAATCTTGATGATTAATCACGATGAAATATCCCTCAGAAAAATCTAGTTTCGCATGCACAGTTGCTAAATATTAAACTCAGAAATTTTTATCAGTATTTGCACACAGTTCTATTATTGATAGGCATCAAATACTGTTTGAAACCGTCCCAAACCAATGATGTTTGATCTACTCAATATTGACAGTTTGACAAATTCAGTCAATGACACAGAATTTCCTTAGGACAAATATATACTAAAGACAGCATAGGAGCTTATTACAGTCTATACTTGAAATTCAGATCTTAATGCTGTCTGTTATGCATACTGATTGTCTCCAGCCATGAATCAGTTTGTCACAGGGTATTCAATATGATTCGTTAATCCTCTAGAAATAAATCTGGGCAATGTCTCCCTTGAGCGATGCACCCCTTCTGATGGTGTCAGAACCACCTTTACCAATAAGTGGCACTTAGGCGTCTTGAAGTGGTGCCGAATTTTCCAGCAAGCCTCCTCCTGCGGCACTATCTTCCCTCAATGAACGTGTGTCCTTTTCTCTCGTTCTGACCTTCTACTCCTGCAATTTATGGGTCGATGTCAAAATTTTGTCTCAGTGCTTAGCAAATCTGTAAGACAAGGTGTATGGTTTTTGTCCTACCCAGGTAATGTTCTTGAGATTGGTGTCCCAAGAAGCAGTTCGTGCTAACAGAGGATTCTCAAATAATTCGTGATACTCCAAATGAACTCGTCCACTCTATAAATAGGTGATGGCATAGGTTGGCCTCAAGGAGAAAAATAAACATTCTAAACAAGCCAGCCCACAGAGAGCGAAATTGTTTAATACTGTTTTTATGATTCATAAGCTGTGGGTTAAGGGTCCACTCCCTTTTATTAAAACTTAAAAAAAATCAATTAACTGCAAGCCTGCCAAGCAGGGAGCAAAGAGAGATCAAGATACAGAAACAAAGAAACACCGGGAAGAAAATGGACCTAAAAAGAACTAAAAAGAGAGAAGAAAGAGCAACAAGCTGTCAAATAGAGAATAAAACTAAAAGAGATCATCATCAACTTGGCCAAACAAACCAAACAAAACTAAGCTTTTTTGCTGTTCCGCTGAAGGAGAGCATCCATAATCCACTGGGAGCCCTCATCCTCCGCTTCCTTGCCTTCAATACGAAGTTTTTCAGCATCTGATTTACACCCTTTCTTCCTTGAAGGACTGCAGTCAGATTTGGTTTTGCTGCATAGGGTTTGTGCAATCGAGCGTTTCCTTGGAAGGGCTAGGACAAAATTAGGCTCAAATCAATCAGGAGATACATCATCAAGATCATACATGAATGGGAAGGTGCCCTGAGAATCGGAGCCATCATCCTCAACAGGAGAAACAACCTCTAGGTTGTCTATGACAAGATCCATAGAAGGAGTGGGATCCAAAGGCATCACATATTCAGAATTGGAGTCTTCTCGAGATTCAATTTTTTTTTCAGTGCTGCGCCAGATAAATTCTGCATCTGGAGACCCAGACTTCTTTACCCATTTCTTGAGACCAATTTTTATGGAATCCAACTTTCTTTGAGAGGTGCATTATAATGTCCCCATTTTTTCAAATTCTCTTCTAGTGCAGTTGGTGTTGGCATCCTGGGTTGTTGTTAGCATGGTCATAGGAGTATTTTGATGTTGCCAGTGTGTTCAAATAGATTAATGGAAATGAACAACACTTTCTGGAGTTATTTCACGCAACTTGTCTGGGACTTACTATTTTAAGTGTCAAATTGGACATCGGTTGGTTAGTTGGGAGTTTTGGCTGACTTACTATTTTAGAAGTTAGTATTTTTAGAAGTTTCTATTTTTGGCAGCTATCTTAGCTTTGATCTCCTCTTAGCTTAGCTTCCATGTGTAGCATTTCAGTTTCAGGGTTTAGGTAGTTCTTGCTAATATTAGCAAAAACCCATTTTTAGTAAGTGCTATATTTAGCACTTGGTCATGGTGTTAATTCCTCTCTTAGTCGAGTACAATGGGTTTCAATTGGACTTCGTGAGTTATATTGCTTTCAGAAGAGATTTATTTTATTTTACCAAGTCTTTATAAAGTGCTTTTTAAAAATATCCTCCCTTGGCCTAGTAACATGAAGTTGTTTTTCAAAAGAGGGTCCATTCGGCAACTAAAGTGGATGCCTAAGGAAGTGGAAAAATATTTATTTTTTTGAGCTTATATCATGCTTCCAAAAGGGGACATCTAGGAGGAATAGTAAAACATAAAGTAGATTTTAAATGTTTAATTTGAGAACTCAAAAAGGTTTGAACTTATGAGGATTTTAAGTTGCTTTCAAATCAGTTTTTGAGGGAAAATGTTTCAAATGGAAAAAGGTTGCCCTAATCTTGTTTGCACTCTATATATTCATGTTTTGAGTTCTCATTTGGGTTGCTCTAAAATAAGTCGTAAATAATATAATAACTCAAGATTGATATTTCTTGGCGCTTTTTGAATAGATGAATTCAAGATACCTATGCTAGTTAATACTAAATTATCAACTAAAAATTAATATTTTGAATGGAGTAGAGTGGAAATGGAATGGGGCCAAAACAATTGAGAGCAAGTGCGAAGTGGAGGTAGATGGAGTGGGAGCTGAATGGGGGTGCACTTGGTCCCCAAAAGTTAACGAGAGTCTTTTGAGCATCTGATTGGAGGTTTAGAAGATTGTTTTTGTGGGAAAATCTGCCAAAGCTACATCAGAAACTATTTTAGAAGGTTACGTAGAAACCAAGGGTGGTCTTCAAAGGTGTTTTTGGTTCCCTTTTTTGCAAATGTTGGTGAAAAAGACCTGTTGCTCAATATGCAAATCAATGTGGGTGTAAAGAAGGGTTTGATGGTTCGATCCACGGTAGAGGCATTGCATGCTTGTCTAATGGTTTTGGCAAGCTCAAAATTCAACGAGGGACCTTAGCTACACCATGTGTGGCTCCTATTTTTTAAGGTAAAAAGGGGGTTGATATGTATGATCAAATGGAAGGCCCCTTTTGCGTGGCGACTTTGTGATTTTTGGTCCTCTTGTTTCGAATTTGGATGACCAATCCTCATGTTCTTTTCTCTTAGAATTTGCTTTTGGCTAGTGGTCGGCTTGATATGCCAAACATTTTGCATGTTGAGCGTTCTACCTTGGAGCCTTTGGTGGCCAATTCCACGTTTGGTTTGACCCTCCATGTGTTTGATTAAGTCTAGGCGAAGCTTCTTATTGCTTGGAAGAATTATGCATGGTTTTGAAGGTTCCTAATGTTGTTGTGGATAGGGCTGCTACTTGCATGGGCAATTCCTTCATGGGGAGATTTTTGGGTTTTTGTTGTAATATAGATGTAGTTGAATGTTGGGTTTAAAAAAGATGGAGGGTATATGGTTAGTGTGTTGTCCCTTATTGAAACATGCCCTAGTTAAGATCCTACAAACACAAGTGCAATAACTAGGGTTAGAAAGTTATCTTACCAAGTAGGAAATCTCGTTCATTTTGCTTGAATATAAACCCTGTAACCATGAAATAAGTACAAATATGTCATGTCCCCTTTCTAGAGTGGACATCAAAGACGGAGGAGTTGGCCTATCATTGGAGTCTCGTAGGCTAGTAGAGATGGATAGGGACTCATTCAGTGCATACAGTGCTGGATTTTGGCTTTACAGGCAGTTTGGAGCCAGTTTGGAGCAGTTCCTAGATTTTAGGGGATATCCCTAAAGTTTAGGAGGTCGTGACAGTTGCCAGTCATGAGGTTATTCATGACCCTTCAGTTTGTGTCAGTTTCAGTGCGACAGGATTGGTTTCCTAACTTTTAGGAGCATCCCTAGATTTTAGTGATGGGACTGCCAGTTGACCCATCTCGTTCGGCATCAGTCACAGACATGTGACATGGTCAGACTCATTTATTTGGTTGGTTTGGGCTATCAGAGGCAAAAAGGGACTGTCATGTCCCCTCTTTAGCTCTGTCTAGCAGAGACATGAGAGTTAGCCTATTATGGGGTCTCGTAGGCTGGCAGTGGTGGTTAGAGACTCATTCAGGTTATGCAGTGTTTGGATTGGGTATCTCGGGCAGTAGCAGACTAGTTGGGGGCAGTTCCTTGATTTTAGGAGGCAGTTCCTACTTTTTAGGAGGGAGATTCCTACTTTTTACGAGGTGTCAGGTTCCAGATTTGAGCTTCTACAAGATCTTCCTTTGGTTTCAGTTTTAGGATATTTGGGCGTTTTTCCTAGTTTCTAGGAGCATCCCTAGATTTTAGTGATGGGATTGCCAGTTATCCCAGGTTGTCCGGCATCAGTCACAGGTAGGTGACATATTCAGCTTCAACATTTTGGGGTGTCTCGGATATTCCTCGGCTATTTGGGATATATTTTAATATTTTCCTAAGTTAGCATTTTAATAATTTAAATAAGGCTGTGTATAGCTATTTTGAAAAAATAAGGGGGTTTTCTGACTTCAGATGCCAATGTGTTATAGCTCGTCGGAAAGGTCTCGCAATTTGCTATATGATTGTCACCTTCCAGAGTCTTTTTGGTGTACAAAGCTATTTAATATTAATAAAGTGATATTTTCTCTATAGTCTGGACACCATAATTAAGAAAATATCACTTATTTATAAAGTGCACTCTCAATTCTCTATTAGGGTTCGACTTGCAATGGAAAAGGGATTTAAGGCGTTGAGAACCTAATGAATGGCACCTTTTTTATCATTTTGAAACTTATTTTGGACACCTTGCTTTGGAAGAGCTTGTTCTCACTTGGGACGCAAACCCTAGGGCTAAGATTGGATTTTGTTGGGACGTAGCCCTCAACAAGATTGGAATCGAAGTCTTTATGCTCACAGATCAGTCAGAATTGGGGACCGAATTACCTCATTGCATTCACACTCTACAGGCAGCAGATTCTTAGCAAAGACGACCTCTTATTTCATCTTGGGCGTTTCCTGCAGCAGCACGTGAGGGTTCTGGAATTTGTTTGTTTCAGCAACATTGTTTGATTACTTGGTTTATGTTGGCGTTAGCTGGTCTCCTTCTTCAGCCGGCGTCAATCTTATTTGGGGGCAAATCTGTATTGGAATAATTCAAAAATAAATCAGAATATACTGGTACGATTCTAGAAATCATTTCCAGATTGCAATATATTGCTGCGTATGATTCTTATTGCTGTCTATTTTCTAGTTACTGTTGTTTATTCACTGCATTGCATATATTCTGAAAAACACAAAAAGAAAAAAATCATATTCTGCAACTTCTGTCTATCTCTCCAAGACCACAAAATAATTAATTTACAGAATAATATAGTTTATATAATTAAAAATAAAGCAGTAGTAATAAGAGAATTCGTCAGGGATCTTTTAGTGGTATCAGAGCCTGCATCCTGCCAGCCTGTAGGGTTTGAGGGAATTGGTCTTGTCAGATTTTAGGAAAGATTATGACAATTTATATCAGCAATTGGGTAATTACCAGATAGTGGAATAAGTGATTTCTATGCATCTAGGTAGAGCTGATATACACAGATATTACACTCACAAGAGAGCTTTAAAATAAAATAAAATTGAGTGAGTAATCAACACTATTGAAATTGAATGGATAGGTACAGGGGAACTTATAGCAGTAGATAGAAGAAACCATCAGATAGTTTGCCTGAATTTAAAAGGCAAACTGATGCCTTGGTTAAACAGTTGGATCGTAGTCGGGATATTCAGAACAGGCTTAGTGAACAGTTGTCAGATCCGGCTACCATTGACAGGGCGGCTAGATACATGGTTTCACTCTTGGACAAATCTTCTTCTCGCAGCACACAGGATACGAGACAGGTTGACATGGTGAGGGAGGTTAGGAGAGACCTGCGGGATGATTTCACAGCTGCACGTGAGCCCAACACATCAGTTCCAGAGATCAGTGCCCCTCCAGTTGAGTTACCCCACACTTTTATTGTAGGGTCATTACCTATCGCAATGGACAAGCACATGACAGTTACACCGTCCGACAGATGCATGGAGACTCAGCACTTAGATGGTCTGGTGATACAACAGGAGTTGACGCTTGCAGTTGATGTTCGTACTATACTAGATTGTATTATAGAGACAGCCAATGGCTCCAGTTTAGTTTGCCAGGAGGATAGTCCTATGGTCGATGTCGAGGGAGTGGCTGATAGTGGGAGTGCTGTAGTGTTGGAGGATATGATGGTGGACTCTGGATCGCCAGAGGAGGATACCACTTTTGAGGACTGCCTTGAGGAGATGGAGTCAGATATTACAGATCTAGATAGCGGCAGTCTCGAGATGGGGTTAGTGTAGGAGATGCTAGTATTCTCTTGTGTTGAGGATTTATGCATGGAGTCCGCATGTGGTGATACCAGTGTTGAGTTTGAGATAGTAGACATGGACTCATGCCAGCATGACTTAGATTCATTTGTTGATAGGGAGTCAGATGAAGTTCAGTTCAGGTCACCAGAGGAGGTAGAGCCCTTGTTAGCATCTTGGTTTGCTACCGGTACTTCCTATGTGACACATGAGGATGACTCCATTAGTGGTGAGTCATGTCTGTATCAGACCCTGGGAGAGGACTCCGAGTTGCTGGAGAGTGCAGATCGGTCCCAAGATCTGGGTTATTCAGAGGTTACAGAGGACGAGGCAGCTGAGAGTGTTGAGGAGGTAGATTTTGTAGCAGCTTCCTCAGGTATAGAGGAGTTTGATGGAGATGTGTCATCTACTAGTACTCCGTTTGAGGATGTGAGTTCAGTTGTTGGTTCATAGAGCTTTGATGACAGCACACTAGGGGATAGTATTTCTGAGAGGAGTATGTTGGGTACCACTTCTATTCACAATACAAACAGTGTGCCAGGGGTGATGCATAGGAGGCCTATAATTCAGAGTCATCATGTGTCTAGTCAGTTGAGAGTCAGCGAGTTTGATATTGTTATCGCATTCGAGCATTTTGATGCTGCTCGACAGTTGCTAGCTGTTCATGGATGGGGTGCCCCTATGGATGATGAGCATGGTAGTTGTTACTTGTCCTTGACAGAGATTCAGGCCTTACGGGAGGCTGTCAGAATTTTGAGACAGGATTATTTTCGGTTGGTAGCCAACCAAGATCACCTAGTAGAGTGGGGAAGTACAGCATATGAGGCACTCTTGGATAGAGAGGATGAGGTGAGTGAGCTTACTCGGGAACTCACGACAACTTCTGAGGTTTTAGAGAGCACTCAGTTGGCTCTCCAGGAGTCACAGGTTCAGTTAGCAGAGGTGACTGTGGAATTGGTGCAGCTTCAGTCTACACCAGCACTAGATCCAGTGTAGTTACATATTGTGGTATCTGGTGATTTGGCGATGTCCATAGTTGGGGTTATTGGATGTGATGGAGTTAGGGATACATCTACCCTTGATTCTAGTGTTGGAGGTACAAGCTCACTTCCATCGGATATAGGGGCAGTTGAGTTAGGCACTTCAATAGAGGGTTTCCGGGTGCTTGACATTTGGGTGGATATTCCGGTTGAGATGGATACTCCAGTTGGTAGCATTGCGTCAGGTGATATAGTACAAGACGTTGTGGGTAGTGCAGTGGACCCGTCGGTGATCAGTGTTTCAGTTCATGACACTACTCCTTTGATTGCTCAGCAGGCAGACATGGTATCACCTGAGTTGGTTGCTAGTGATCGCATAGTTGGTAATGATAGGCAGTTGGCTAGGTCACAGTTACACATTGACCAGTTATGGGTCCGGGGAGAGAAAATAGATGCTACCACCTATAAATTCTACTGCACAGAGTCATTCCTGGATCACCTTCTTGAGAGTTCAGAATTTCGGGATGGATCTTACCGAGCTTCTAAGGGTGTTCTCATCCGGGGTACTGGTAGGATTCGACGTTTGGTGAAAGAGATTGTAGGTACCTTGACTATGATGCTCCCTCACAGAGATTTCAAGGTTGGGTTTGCTGAGAGGGTTACCTAGGACCCTGTCCAACCAGTTGTGCTGAGATCGAGATTGGAGCCATCTTTGGGTTCGAGATTGGTGGATGATGAGCCTCTGACAGAGGTCGGAGCAGTTTATCGTCGTTACACAGTGAGGAGTGCTCATTATTTTTCCTTTGACCCACATGTTGATGAGTTGATGGCACATAGACGTGGGTTGGCTCCTAATCCTTATCATCCGTTATGGGATGGGTTCTCGCCATCAGCAGTTGATGGGAGTTTTGGCTGCAAGTCAGTAGCAGGTGATTTGTAGAGTTATGGTGACTGCAGAGATTATATAGTGTGTGGATATCCAGGTCCTGGTACAGCTTTGTTCAGGGGTATTCATCATTGTTGTGCAGCGGGAGTTCAGGGTGTATGTGATCTGAGTCACCCATACATCTCGGTTTTTGATGGTCTTGAGATCTATTTCTTTTGGGATTCGAACAGAGACCGATTCAGTACGGGAGTGTGGGTGAGTGGTTGTTATGGGTCTCTTTATAGTCATCCCGTTTATTTTTCAGTGGATGCCACAGGAGCCTGCACTTTGTGCCAGGGGCATGGCTTACAGTTTTTCGTGGGATGCAAGTGGATTGTGATGTTTCTTGTTCCGGTGATTGCTTGAGGACAAAGAATCTCCGGGAAGGGAGGATTGTCATGTCCCCTTTCTAGAGTGGACATCAAGGTCAGAGGAGTTGGCCTATCATTGGAGTCTCGTAGGCTAGCAGAGATGGATAGGAACTCATTCAGTGCATATAGTGCCGGATTTTGGCTTTACAGGCAGTTTGGAGCCAGTTTGGAGCAGTTCCTAGATTTTAGGGGTAGGACTACTAGTGACCCATCTCATTCGGCATCAGTCACAGACAGGTGACATGGTCAGACTCATTTATTTCGTTGGTTTGGGCTATTAGAGGCAAAAAGGGACTGTCATGTCCCCTCTTTAGCTCTGTCTAGCAGAGACATGAGAGTTAGCCTATTATGGGGTCTCGTAGGCTAGCAGTGGTGGTTAGAGACTCATTCAGGTTATTCAATGTTCGGATTGGGTATCTCGGGCAGTAGTAGACCAGTTGGGGGCAGTTCCTTGATTTTAGGAGGCAGTTCCTACTTTTTAGGAGGGAGATTCCTACTTTTTAGGGGGAGGTGTCAGCTTCCAGATTTGAGCTTCTACAAGATCTTCCTTTGGTTTCAGTTTCAAGAGATTTGGGTGTGTTTCCTAGTTTCTAGGAGCATCCCTAGATTTTAGGGATGGGACTGCCAGTTATCCCAGGTTGTCCGGCATCAGTCACAGGTAGGTGACATATTCAGCTTCAACATTTTGGGGTGTCGGTTATTCCTTGGCTATTTGGGATATATTTTAATATATTTAAATATTTTCCTAAGTTAGCGTTTTAATAATTTAAATAAGGCTGTGTATAGCCATTTTCGAGAAATAACGGGGTCGGAAAGGTCTCGCAATTTGCTATATGATTGTCACCTTCTAGAGTCTTTTTGGTGTACAGAGCTATTTAAAATTAATAAAGTGATATTTTCTTAATTATGGTGTCCAGACTATAGAGAAAATATCACTTATTTATGAAGTGCACTCTCAATTCTCTATTAGGGTTCGACTTGCAATGGAAAAGGGATTTAAGGGGATGAGAACCTAATGAATGGCACCTCTTTTATCATTTTGAAACTTATTTTGGACGCCTTGCTCTGGAAGAGCTTGTTCACACCTAGGACGCAAACCCTAGGGCTGAGATTGGATTTTGTTGGGACGTAGCCCTCAACAAAATTGGAATCGAAGTCTTTATGCACACAGATTAGTCAGAATTGGGGACCGAATTACCTCATTGCATTCACACTCTACAGGCAGCAGATTCTTAGCAAAGACGACCTCTTGTTTCATTTTGGGCGTTTCCTGTAGCAGCACGTGAGGGTTCTGGAATTTGTTTGTTTCAGTAGCATTGTTTGATTACTTGGTTTATGTTGGTGTTAGCTGGTCTCCTTCAGTTGGCGTTAATCTTATTTGGGGGCAAATCTGAATTGGAATAATTCAGAAATAAATCAAAATATACTGGTACAATTCTAGAAATCATTTCTAGATTGCAATATATTGCTGCGTGTGATTCTTATTGTTGTCTATTTTCTAGTTACTGTTGTTTATTCACTGTATTGCATATATTATGAAAAACACAAAAAGAAAACAATCATATTCTGCAACTTCTGTCTATCTCTCCAAGACCACAAAATAATTAATTTACAAAACAATATAGTTTATATAATTAAAAATAAAGCAACAACAATAAGAGAATCCGTCAGGGATCTTTCAAAATATATGTATAGAAGACATAATTAAATTGTTAATAGCTCATAAATAAATAAAAATTGCAGATCTATAATATACATAAAAATATGCAGATATATAATATACTTAGGCATGTGGTAAGAAAACATTTCTAGCATTTCAACTTTCATGGGCCATAACCATAGTGAGGGGTGAATAAGAAGATATGATGAGGTGCACTTCTTGTCACTGCCCTAGGTCCAAGGGCGGATACTCTATCCCCCTTGGCCCCATAATTTATGGGGTTCGTGTACCTAGCAGAATCTTATGCTGTTCTCCTTCATCATTCTGTCTTATCCCCTTCACACGGTTAAGATCCTTTAACTAAGAAGTCGAGTTCGTCCCTGAACCCCCCGGGGCCAGGCCAGGTGACGAAGAAGAATATCAATAAATTATTAATCCATTAGTTGAACTTCAAACAATGATACTTGAACTGAAGTTATGATTTAATTTTAATGTTTTGAATCTTTGATGTTGACCTTGAACTTGAAGTATATGATGGTATGATCATGATTCATGATGCTATGATTACAAGTGTTTTTGTTGTTTAAATGTTTTTATGATACTATGTGACATTCTAATCTTAACTCATGCTTCTAGGCTGCACATATATATATAATTTACATGATTTTGTAAAAACGAACTTGAACCCAAACCCCTTTTCAAAATTTTGCCATACTGGCGAACCGGTCCTTTGAACTCAAACTCGATCCCGAACTCGAACCCGAACCGACATCCTAGTCATTTGACTATCATATAATCCTAACATATGAGTTGGGGGAAAGACTACACTAGGGTTTTCTTAATTCGACCCTAGGCCCAAGAGCGCAATCTCTTGTCCCTCTTGGCCTCATGCGTCATGAGGTGGTGTGCCTAGTGAGGCCTCATCGTTCCCCTTTATTGCAATTAATTCCCATCCATATGGACTATCCTTCACAAATAGTGCCTTTGTATGATGTAGCCCACGCCCATTCCACCGTAGGCCTTATCCCCTTGCCTTTGTATGATTCTCCTACCCATTCCACCGTAGGACTTATTGCTTGCCTTTGTATGATGTAGCATGGTCCATTCCACCACTGGACTTATCTCTTGCCTTTGTATGATGTAGCATGCCCCATTCCACTGCAAGACTTACCTATCTTGTGAGGTATTATTATAATGCAATTAAAAATATAAATACACAGTATTCTACCCAAGTCACATATAACATATGTCCATCTATCAAACTGTATATATGAATCAACAATTATCTAAATATAAACACAGTTCATCCTATCTTAGAAATATGATACTAAATGGATGTCTGTTGTGAGTAATATAAGCAGTCACAAGTATTAACTATATGCACTTAGTGACAAGCAGTAATAATTACTATGTCATGAATATCAGATACTCATACCATATATCATAGATAATCTATTCTAATGATTGTTGTCCGTACTTTTCCTTCTTTCTTTCTGTTCAATCATTATTTCCTTGTCTCTGCCGATGGTTCTCCTGTAATCTCTTATGCGATGTCTTTATCTGCTGTGTTTTCTAGATCTTCCTTGCTTGGCTTCTTGTCCTTCTTTGTAAAGAGCATGCCTGGCTCTATCATTGAATTCACTTGTAAAAGATGTATTTGTTTTGAAATTGTAATGTTATTTGAATTTTACTAACAAATATCAGAATTCAAAGAAGAATGCTTGGAATTTCAAATTACTTTTGCAAATTTGGCACAAATTCTCTCAAATTATATTAACCAAATAAACTATTCACAATTACAATTATCACCCATAGAAAATTTATTTAAAAAAACATAGGAAGGAACCTGTGATATCCTTAAGTCCTTCAAACTTTGACTGCGGCTGATCAAAGGAAAAGTGGCAGCTGCTAAGTTGACTAGCCATGACTGAAGAAGAGAGGATGGCTGCCAATAATAACTGTCCACACCCAACAATGAGCTGATATCAAACCCTTACACAATACAAATTCAATCCTCATTAATCACACTCTCAACCACTGAATGTAGCTGAAGATGATGCACAATTCGCTAGAATATTTCACCAACTCAAGGTGCTGATTACTATAAAGAATTCTTTCAGCATACAAATACTCAAACCCTTGAACTTCTCCCAAACTCGAATCATATTTTTTCATGAATGAATGAATAGCATAATGAATAATGAATTCAATTTCTTCTCCATGTCTTTTATAATCTCTCCACAAGAAATCGAACCCTAGCTTCTTAATCACACATTTCACTTACATAAAAACTATGCTTTATGTGCACATTTGAAATATAATAAACTATTATATTTCTTTCCACTTTAATGATGAAAAAAACCCTTTCATTAAAATAACAATATTTTGATGCAGAGGGTCCTTGTTTTATGAGCTCAGGATTTAAAACTTCTCAACCCGGTTCCAACGAGCTATAACACTAAGATGCCCAAAATACAATCCCAATAAAAATAGCAACCTTAGCCAATTTAATTAAATATTAATCATAATTCACCTGTCTTGCGAAAACAGCTTAAAAAGCATCAGAATCAAAATCTGACAACACAGGAGTGATCCTGATGATGAAAAATGATGAATCAACGTGACAGGGTGGCTTACTAAAAGTAGACGCTCCCTCCAAGAATCTTGGAGTCCAAACTAGAAGCCGGAAATAAAATATGAGAGCTTCATATAACTCCCCTAAATCATCTGAGCTTCGTGGAACCAACTGTTGACTTACTATAAATAGTAAGTCCCTCATAATGGGGCCACAACCCACAACAAGGTTCTTTAATCACTAGTATTAGCCTACAAGGACCCAATGATAGGCTAAATCCACTAACTCCAATGTTCGCTCAAAATAGGGACATTACAATCCTCCCTTCCTGGAATTGCTTGTCCCCAAGCTATCTCATAAAACAAAACACAAAAGTCCACCTGGATTCCAAGGATAGAATGGTGTAATGTCCTTGCGATCACTTGCAAACTCCTGTGATGAAATCACCATCCACTGAGCTAACCAAAACACACTGTCATCATGCCAACCATAGCTGTCCACACAATTTGCAGTGCCAAACCTGTCTCTACCTGTATCCCAGTTGAGATGAAACTCATAGTCATCCATGACAAGGAAGAATGGATATCCAATACCATCTAAAAGATCAGAACTCCCAGCACACCCTGCCAATCTGCCGTGCGTACTCTCGTAATCCAGATATCCATCCATTGTAAAACCATCCTAGATGTACTGACCCTGCAAGTCACCTCCTGCTAACTTGTAGTATCAACTGCAAATGGAGTAAACCCATCCCAAAAAGAATGGCATAACCTGGAGCCAACCCACATCGACGCACAAACAAATCCTCAACCGGTGGGTCAAAAGAGAAGTGATGAGCGCTCCTCACTGTGTAATCATGGTGAAAAGCTCCAATCCCTGTCAGAGGCTCATCAAAATCAAACCGCAAATCAAGAGATGGTTCCAATCTCTGGCTCTGAAAAACTGGTTGGGCTCGATCCTGGGTAACTCTCTCAGCAAACCCAACGATAAAATCCTGATGAGGAAGCATTGTAGGTATCTACAATCTTCCCTACTAACATCTGAATACCGTGAGAACCCCGGATGAGTGTACCCTCAGAAGCTCCGAAAGGACCCTCTTGCAAAACCAGACTCTCAAGCAAGTACTTCATGAACGACTCCGTGCAATAGAAATTATAAGAAGCAGCATCAACCTGCTCCCTTGCGATCCACAACTGATCTCTCAGAAACTGTGGCACTACCTACTGCCTATCACGATCAGTTGTATGAGACGAAGCTTCCGACAGAAGGAAACAAATCATCATGAGAACTAGTCTCCAAACCAGATGATACCCTGTCCATATCCTGTGAATCCAAGGGAGTAGTGTCAGCAACTGTCACACAACTCTCGGACGAATCCACACTGGCTACCACAGGACTCTCAACAACCTGCTCTGCATCATCTGCCATCGTGCTAACAACTGGAGAACCGAATACCACAAAACTCTCTCTGTTGTCCTCCCTTGATGCACTAACCTCCTTTGCATGTAATGCATCCGACTCAAGGATGGATGTAACTGCATCCCCAACACATCCATCACTGTCAATTGTGGAAGCTAACTCACCACCAACCACCACTATCTACAACTGAATTGGATCTATGGCTGGTAAAGACTGAATCCGCTCCAACCCCATAGTTACCTCTCCCAAGTGCAACTGCGACTCCTGAAGAGCCAACTGAGTGCTCTCTAAAGCCTCAGAAGTCGCTATGAGCTCCTGAGTAAGCTCACTCACCTCCTCCTCTATGTCCATCAATGCCTCCTATGCCGTACCCCCCACTCAACTAAGTGATCCCGGTTGGCTACCAACTGTAAATAATCCTGTCTCAAAATCCTGACAGCCTCTCGCAAGGAATGAATCTTTGTCAGGGAAAGGTAACCACCACTGTGCTCATCCGTCATAGGAGCACCCCAACCATAAACAACCAACAACTGACAAGCGGCATCGAAATGCTCGAGAGTAGAAGTAATGTCTCTCTCACCGACTCTCAATTGGCTAGTCACACGATGACTCTGCACAATGGGTCTCCTAGGTACCATCTCAACTGCACTGTCCACACTATGGAAGGAGGTTGTATCCAACAAACTCCCCTCAAGATCAACGAATCTCTGTGTACTGTCATCCGAGCATACATCTATAAACTGAGTACTAACATTAGACTCATCCTCTTCTACCCCCGAGGAAGCTGCTGCTGAATCTGACTCATCACAATCCTCAGCTACCTTGTCCTCTGTAACCACATGACAATCCAGATCTTGGGACCCATCCTCACTTACTAACAACTCAGAGTCCTCCCCCAGGGTTTGATAAATCGAGCATGACTCGCTGCAGGTAGTCATCCTCACGAGTCACCGAGGAAGTAACCTCATAATCACTCTCTGCATGTGCGCTATCAAACTTGCACATGTCCACCAACGAGGTATCACTACGGGGTACCTCTACAAACACCTCAACTGCAGGAGTGGAAGCCCTGGCTGAAACAAACTCCTACCACTCATATGCTTCCCAATCCTCATCCACGAGTCCCTTTAGAAAAGGATCTTGGGACCCACCACCATCAGATGACAACGCTGAGTCAACCTAATGTCGGATATAAAAAAACCAAACACACTGCAGCCCACATCATCCTCATGCTCAACATCCAAGGTATCCACAATGCCAATATCAACATTGTCTATCTGAGACCCCTCTGCTATCTCTGGCTGCATACATGACTCCAGGTCATCACGTGAATCATCTACACTGTGGCATAAACCTATGTCACCTGACTCATCTGTAACACTCCAATCTTGAGTGTCATCACTAGGTAGCTCCATGCTCACATCCTCAGTACAGGAAAAGACTACAGCCTCCTATACTGACTCCACACTGTGACAACTGTCATGAACATCAGAGTTGTCAGAGCTCAAATACTCCTTGCAGTCCTAAAAAATAACACCATCATCCACGGTGTCATAATCCCTAGTGGTATCTCCAACATCCTCCACTCTCACACTATCCATGACATCATCAACATGCTCAAATAAAGGACCGGTGTCCGGGAAATCAGACCCTGTATCGCTGATGCTGCTACCAACTGATGCAAGACTGCCATCAATGGAAGTAAACATGTCACCAGCGTGATCCGTGTCACTAACTCTGGTAGGCTCATGATGCTAAAACTCAGTACCACTATCTGCCAACAAGTCAGACACATCCACATGTCCCTGTAAAGAATCTCCACCCTCAGGTGTGCAAATAGAACTAGTGGCTGGTCCACTAAGTACAGGAACATCTCCACCAAAATCAGCAGCTGCTGAAAACTCATCATGGAGATCTCTGGATGTCTCACCTGTAAACTACTCACGTCTCTCCTCATATCTTCCCTATGAAGAGGGCCTATTAAGCAAGGAAACCAAGTAGTTTGTTGCTTTATCAACAGTTGCAGGATTTAAAAGTGGCGCATTTAATCTTTCTAATGTTTGCCTTTGTTTCTCCATATCCTTAACTAAGGCATTTGTTTGCTTTCTTAACTCAGATAAACTGTCTAACTGGTTTCCATGTTTTCCATATTTCCTATATCTGTCCATGACTACAATTAAAGCAAGAGTGTTGATTAGTCAAGTCAAACAAGTAAGCCCAATAAATTCCACTCCACAGGATGACAGGAAACCGCTCAGATACCACTATAAAGAGCCTGCCTGGCTCTATCACTGAATTCACTTGTAAAAGATGTATTTGTTTTGAAATTGTAATGTTATATGAATTTTACTAACAAATATCAGAATTGAAAGAACAATGCTTGGAATTTCAAATTACTTTTGCAAATTTGGCACAAATTCTTCTCTCAAATTATATTCACCAAATAAACTATTCATAATTACAATTATCACCCATAGAAAATTTATTTAAAAAAACATAGGAAGGAACCTGTGATATCCTTAAGTCCTTCAAACTCTGATTGCGGTTGATCAAAGGAAAAGTGGCGGCTGCTAAGTTGATTGGCCGTGGCTAAAGAAGAGAGGACGACTGCCAATAATAACTGTCCACACCCAACAATGAGCTGATATCAAACCCTTACGCAATACAAATTCACTCCTCATTAGTCACACTCTCAACCACTGAATATAGCTGAAGATGATGCACAATTCGCTGGAATATTTCACCAACTCAAGGTGCTGATTACTGTAAAGAATTCACAATTCTTTCAGCATACAAATACTCAAACCCTTGAACTTCTACCAAACTTGAACCATATTTTTTCATGAATGAATGAGTAGCATAATGAATAATGAATTCGATTTCTTCTCCATGTCTTTTATAATCTCTCCACAAGAAATCGAATCCTAGCTTCTTAATCACACATTTCACTTACATAAAGACTATGCTTTATGTGCACATTTGAAATATAATAAACTATTATATTTCTTTCCACTTTAATGATGAAAAACAACCCTTTTATTAAAATAACAATATTTTGACATAGAGGGTCCCTATTTTTTGTGCTCAAGATTTAAAACTTTTCAACCCGGTTCCAACGAGCTATAACACTAAGATGCCCAAAATACAATCCCAATAAAAATAGCAACCTTAGCCGATTTAATTAAATAATAATCACAATTCACCCATCTTGCGAAAACGATTGAGGAAGCATCAGAATCAAAATCTGATAACACAGGAGTGATCCTGATGATGAAAAATGATGAATCAACCTGACAGGGTGACTTACTAAAAATAGACGCTCCCTCCGAGAATCTTGGAGTCCAAACCGGAACCTGGAAATGAAATCTGAGAGCATCATATAACTCCTCTAATTCATTTGAGCTTTGTGGAACCAACTGTTGACTTACTATAAATAGTAAGTCCCTCAAAACAGGGCCACAACCCACAACAAGGTCCTCTATTCACCAGTATTAGCCTACAAGGACCCAACGATAGGGTAAATCCACTAACTCCAATGCTCGCTCAAAATGGGGACATTACATTCTTCAATGAAGTTTTTCTCTTTTATATCTTCTTTGAGTGCAAGGAGTCACACCCTTTCATTTGTAAATGTCCTTATGAAAGGGTCACACCCTTTGGTCATGAAAAGATACATATGTTTGACACCTGCTGCCCCTTTCATTTCCTATCTCTCACTTCTCCAATCTGTCTTTACTACTTTTCAGATCTTCACATATCCCATTTAAGATCTGCACATCTTCTTCTTCTAGGTCTTCATATCTTATCATCTTATTTCCTTCTCCATTCTTATTTCAGATCCCTCTTAATACTTGTGCTCCAAATCTGGCCTAGATCTCTTCTACTGCTTTCTCCTCCCTTCCATTTGATCCTTCTTCGCCCTTATATCTTCCCATTTGAGGGAGAGGTCACACCTCTTCATCATGTCTGCCTTTTGGAAAGAGTCACAACCCTTCATAATTGTCCCTCTTTTGAAGAGTCACAACCCTTTCGAAAAGTCACAACCCTTTCGAAGAGTCGCAACCCTTCATAATCAGAACCCTTTGAAAGAGTTACAACCCTTCATCATTGTTGTCTTTTGAAAGAGTCACTTCCTTATTTTCTTCACATTCCTTTCTTCTTCCATGAATCCTTCTTTAATTCCTTGCTCTCACTGACTGGATTGACAGATTCTCTGCATTAGGGGAGTTGGTTATTATGGGCGACTTCAATGCCCGCACCAGGGATCTTCAGGCCCCTTTCTATGACAGACGTACTGACACTTTATGCATTTCTAAGTATGACAGTGATGTTACTGCTCTTCAGCGTTCCTCTGATGATGTGGACGGTCTCTTGACCTGGTACGGCAGACACCTCCTCCATCTCTGCGAGTCCTCTGCCCTTGTGGTTCTTAACGGCCTTCCTTGCTTCCTCGGTTCTGGCGCCTTTACCTGCTGGCCCCATGGTGGGGGTGCTAGTGTTGTTGATTACGTCCTTGCCAGCTCCACGCTTATCCCTTCCATCAACAGCTTCACCATCACCCGCCTCCCTTTAGCTGATCATTCCCCCCTCAGCCTCTCCATCCTCGCTTCTCCCC
>MU224136.1:5083612-5109355 GCA_018584345.1 Thuja plicata | reverse complement strand
GGGTAACTACAGGACCATTATGATTGGGCATACCTTTGCCAAACTCTATGCCACAGTTTTACACATCCTTCTCACGAGACAGTTGGACAGTTTGGGGTGCAGGGCTAGGGGCCAGGCTGGTTTCAGATCGGATTTTCAGACTACAGACCACATCCTCACTCTCAGGGCTATTATTGAGGAGGCCTGTCACCGCTCGGATAAGGTCTACTGTTGCTTTGTGGACTTTCGCAAAGCTTTTGATTCTGTCTCGCGACCGACCTTATTCCAGAGACTTAGAGACATTGGAGTCCCCGAGATCTTGATTGCGGCCATCATGAGGCTCTATGAGACTGTTGTTGGGCGTCTTAGGACCCCTCTTGGTCTATCTGATTTCATTTAGAGCTCGATTGGCGTCAAGCAGGGTTGCCCGCTTTCCCCTACACTATTTGGTATCTATATTGATGAGCTTGAGACCTACTTGAGGAGCTTCTCGCTTCCTGGAGATGGTTGTCTCCTCCACCAGACTTTGATCTCCATCCTCCTTTTTGCTGATGACGTCGTGCTCTTATCTTCCTCCCCTGAGGGCTTGCAGAGACTCCTAGATGGCCTGGCCTCCTTTTGTGACTCTCGGCAGCTTGTGGTTAACCTGGGGAAGACTCGAGTCACGACTTTCAATTGTTTGAAAACCTCACATCACTTTTATTTCAAAGGGACCGAGATCAAGATGACATCCAGCTACACTTGGGGATTAGATTCTCTGGTCCGCGTTTTAGTTTGAGGCTGGCTATGATTCCACGGGTCAATAAGGGTTTGGGTTCTATTGCCCTACTTGAGCGACAATGTTTTCGACATCACTTCCAGGATATTACGTCAAAGATTTCTATCTTTGACTCACTGGTTAGACCTACTGTTCTTTATGGCCCGACTGTTTGGGGCCCCTCCCTATTGACTACTGATTGGGCTTCTGTCGAGAGGGTTCAGACTCTCTTTCTTCGACGTTTCATCCGCTGTCAGCCGACTACTCCCACTAGCATTATCTTGGCTGAGTTCGGGGCTCATCCCTTCAGACTTTGCACGATCTTCGATCTTGTTTGGTTACTTCATAGACTCAGGGGTTTCGCGGACTCGATTGATGGCAGATATTGTTATTCTTACCTAGCTTATTGCTCTTCGGCTTCGTTGGTTGCCTCGGACCCTGGTGGGCGTGCTCGATGCTGGTATGCACAGGCGTCCAGTCTCCTCTGTTCTGTGGGTATTGATATCGACCACCTCCCTCCCTTCCAGTATTCCTTGGACGCCCCTGCTCATCTCCTCCCCCCTCAGTCGGAGTTGAATGAGATCACCAGGTTAGATATTTACAGGAGATATATTCAGGTTACTTGGGTTGACCCTCCGGGTGGCCTTCGGGCTCGCATGGCCTTCTACTCCGAGCACCACATTGATATCCAGGATGGCTTGATCACTCGGCCCCAGTATACTTTCAGACGCTGGCCCCACGCCCTGCGTATCCAGCTCGGGTCCTTCAGAGTTGGCTCTCACAGACTTCGGATGCAGACCGACCACCAGACCAGCAGAGAGGAGAGGCTATGTCAGTGTTGTGGTATGGGGATGGCTGAGACGGAGATCCATTTCTTATTCTATTGTCCGATTTACTATGAGGTTCGTGGGAGGTTTCACTGTCTTTTCAGGGATTGCAGGTCTGTCTTCTTTCTTCAGATATGAGGATCAACACTGTTTGGCTCTTTATCTCCAGGAGGCATTTCGTCTTCGTGATTCGACTTTACGGGTGCTCTCTCCCCCGAGCTCTACATCCCTTTATCGACAGATCACCTCCTTCTTTGCTCCGGTTCCGTCCCCTAGAGGAACCAAGAGACCTGAGAGTCCTTCCACTGCCCCTCATTCCAGATCGGTCAGACAGCGCAGCAGTCGCTTGCTCTTACAGCCCCTTCGACGGTAGAGGACTCCCTCCTCCCAGAGACGGACTCCGACTCAGATTCCTCCTCCCACAGAGTGCTACCCGTCGATTTTGAGTTACTTCTCGGCTTCCGGAAACCACTAGTTGCTTGGTGTTTCCGTGGTTCCCTCTCCTCTCTGGCTTTTGCTGCTGTTTCTTCTTCTTTCTGTTGTTTCTCTTCTTTTTTTTTGGACACCGTTTGGTGGTCCTGCTGCTTTCTGGGCTCTTTGTTGTACTCTCAGTCCCATAGGCCCGTTTGTGGTCTCTTGTTGGACATTAATAATTTATCTTATTTATCTTATCTTATCTTCTTCCTTCCTCCATATTTCCTTTCAAATGAACTCTCCTCCCTTTTATATCTTATTTTGAGGGAGTCAACTCTTCATTACATATCTTTTGACCTTTCATTAAATTTGGTTAATTTATATTTTAATTTTATTATTATTATTTATTATTAATTTCTCAGTTCAGACAAGGGACATCACAGTCAGATTTGGGTTGTTGCCACGACTGATGGTTTTTTCTTATTCTCTTTTCAAATCTTTGAGGGTTGTATAGGTTCAACTAGGGGGCTCCCTAGTTCCTTGGTAAGTTTGGTCTTTAATGAAAACATGGTCAACAAGTTTTGATGCTGACAAGGAATCTTTATTAGGGTCTTTATTTGGGTTTGGCTCCCAGTCTTTTCTTTGAAATTCATGAGACTCTTGGTTTTTGCTAGATTTTGTGTGAGTGTTGATTTTGAGAAGATGCTACCACTGCCATTAAATTGTGTTCCAAGCTTGGATTATGGGAGAAGAGAATTGAATACAAGCCCACCTTGTAAGTTTTCATTCATTGCCGTAAAGTTGGGCACCTCTCCCATTCATGCCAAGGTATCGAGAAGAAGCACCACATTTGAACAACTGTCATACCATCTCCCAAAAAAGGGAAAGAGGTTTAGAATGTTGAAGAAGATTTAGAGATAAAAGAACACTCTGTTATGAGGATTAAATCTGGTTTTAAGGAGTTAGGATATGAGGTTGTGGATCCTATAGGAAATGTGTGGTAGTCTTTCTTCAATGACAAAGAGGAATCGGATTCACTCGTAGAGCCTATGAATTGGTTTTTAGTTGAGCATTTATATTTTATTTTGATTTATTTCTCCCTTCAATTTTGAAAGATATCAATACATGCATCCTAAGCCATTGTTAACTATAGTTTCACCCTTTATAAATTTGCTTCTTATTTTGATTTGTATCATACCATTTAAGTCAAGTTCACTATTATGAACATCATATGCTACATCGCTGGTTTTAATGATTGGCTTTCTTGAGATTTTCTGTTTCATATTTTGGATTAAATCCTTAGTTGTAGCATCTTACCATAAAGCCAATATATGTAATAAGAGATCAATAATTTATCTTGATTGTTTTTATTCCTGTAGTGGAGATTGAGTTTGAGTAAAACACTTAAGTTATATTTACAAAAATATAAAAAATCAAAGAAATACACAGAATTTTAAAACTAAATACATTTGGTAGTATGATACTTCATCATTGATCAGTGCCAAATGCCAAAATGGTACTGATAAAGTTAAATATTAAATGTCAATTGATAGTTCAGAATTTCAATATTATGTCATATGCCATATAATATATATTGGCTGCCCTTCAAAATGCCAAAATGAGAAATGAGAGAGTGAAGAGAGCAAAATGATCTTTGTATTGGGTGAAGTGATGCTTTTAGGGTTTTTGGATGCCAAAAAAAGGTTAATATCTGCAATTTTTTAAACTTTTTTACATTCAGTGCCTTTGGGTACTCACCCTGGGCAAACCTGGACCCAGATGTACTCGGTATGGCTGCCGGAGGCCTTAAGGGCGTACCCGATAACTTAGAGTGAGAAATGTGTGAAAAGTGTCCGAGATCTTGTTTACGATATTCATGACCTACCTATATTATATCCAACATTGTGGCTACAGTTTATTTGTAGTAATCCCCCTAGGGTGTTAGCTCAAAGCCACGCAAGATTTTCGCAATCAGTCATGTCCGAGCTCTTTCTAATTATCAAGTTCCTGATGTGGGCAAGGTGAGTGCATACAGAGACTAGAACGAGGACAATATAAATAACTAAAAGATAGTGTCTAGCCATCTAATTTACAATATAAACAAAAGTCATAGAATCGATCAAGTCAAAATGTTGCCAATGAGATGCAAATTTGGGATTTGGCTGTAATAGTATCTTTTAATCTGCAAAGTACAGATTGGTGAATTTATTTACCAGCTAGTATGCACCCAACAACTAAACCATTTGAAAATATGACTTATACTGATATGCAGCCTGTAGGGCAGAATAGAAGGGGTATGGACCGCTTTATGTACAAAAAGACAACTCTTGATGCAAGAGGTACAACTTGTAATATTGGTACGGCAAGACAATATAGCACAACCATCAATAAAAATCTTCACCAATGGTGTGGCCTGGAAGGCATTAGCTTACCAGACAGAATGCTGACAAAATATAAACAATAAATATTAATGTTCACTCTGCAAACTCAGAAAACTGCACTATCAAATTTGAAATATCACAAACCCCTATAACATTAAAGGCTAGAAATATGGAATCATTGCTTGGTGAAGCACACTGTCAACCTCTGTATAGACTTGAACTAAAACTAGGAGGATTTTAATCCTCAAAGCTTCATAAATTTAGAGGGTTTATGTCCTCAAGAAGAGAAGAACACACACTCATTCTTGAGAAAAGAATTACACACTCATTCTTGAGAAAAAAAATTGTTTCAGAAAGCAAGAAGATCATTTTTGAAAACATTCCATCTATTTTTAACTTTTTCAAGGATATAAAATAGTATTAATTCTGAATTATTTTTAACAAATATTCCTTAAATTAATGAAAGTATAATAAGTGTTCGCATCTTGATCCCACCAAGACTTTATTTAATCACTTAAAGCGAACTTTTTAAATAAGTAATATTAAGTCATTTTTTAATGTTTTAAGTTACTTTTTGCTAACTTTAATTAATTCCATAATTTCAGAAAGGGGACATGACACTATTATTCTCTTTCTTTTCATATGTACAATAATCGAAAGCAGTACCCACCCTTAAATATATGATTGCATTTAGTCTATAAAAATTTGGAGAAGGTGAGATCAGATGTAGAGCAAGAAGTGAAAACGAACTATCTAACAACAAAGGCTGAATTTTAACTGCAAATTTTAGATTACTCAATTTTCATATTTTACAGTTTATGATGCAGACATTTCGTCAAACATTTTGTCACCAGCTGGTTTAAAATTGTCTTCAATTTGTTTGAAATGGATATAATAATATTCAATATAACATTAAATTCTTATCTCCAAATATTTTCAACATCTCATTTATTAAAAGTAGTACATTTAATTTGATCACAGTGAAATTTTATACAATACTTTGCAGTGCTGTTACAAAATGGTAATCACAGGAATTTCTTACAGCAGATATAACATCAGTAATAAGCTCTATATCAATATCCCTATTGCTGACCTGGTCTATTGAGAGTCTAACACCAATCAGAAATCAACTTTCATCAACTCTAAAACTGTACGGCCTCCTTGCAGCTTGGCAGGAAACCCAAGTAACATGTACCAAAGGCATAAATATGGAAACAACACTAATAACGGGCTTCGATCCCCCTGGTATAGGTTGTGCCAGCTTGGTAGGGCCCACTAAGGCTACGTGGGAGTTTTGAAAGATTTAATAACTCAAAGAATTGCATCGCTCCACCCTTAGCTTGTCTCAAATATGGTGCTTCCCCTATTATGGACTGAAAATAGAGTTCGGCTGGGTCATATCTCAGCAAATAAAATATATTATTTTATTTTATCACTTCACAACACCCACAACACAAAAAATCTCTGCCCAAACTCACCTTGCACACACAGCAATAATATTTTTTGATTCTTTTTCTAGTTACACAACTAATAAATTTATTATTTGCCTGCAAATCTTAATAAAATTATACCTGAAAAACTGTAGCTGGCAACTGCAAATATATCCTTTGTTCCTCCATTTGAAAAATAGCGAATCTTGTGTGAATTCACCATAGGTTTGACTAGGAAGAAATCTTTCATCTCCGAAGCCAAGTACCACTAGGGTTTTCGTTCTAGAGTTGAAAGTTGAACTTGCAGTCCAAACTGTGCAATGAGAGAAATAAAATATCCAAGATACCCAAATGATTTCCTCCATTTCTCTTTTATAACTTCCCCAGGAACTTTCGAGAAGTTGTAGTTTTAAATTCTCCTTCAATAAAATAATACCCTTTTTCACCCGCAGAAAGTGACTTCATTTTTTTCTGCTTTTAACATGTCACTTTATAAAACTAATTAAATATAGTCACCCACAACCCTAGCTTCAGGCAACTTAATTTAATGAATTAAAATATTGCCTTTTAATACTCCAAATCAGCCTACGGGAATAATAGGCTAATGAAATGCTCTTGAACGCCTGAGTTGAAAAAGGGGACATTACATCATATAAATATGCTTATTTTTGCTTGTATTATCTCTTTACTATTTTATTTTATATGATATCAAGGTTTTAGATGTAGATTGCCATAAATGTTGATCTTAGTGCCTTCTTTTGCAGGTTTTAGCAAAGAAATTTGGTGCTGCTGTAGTGTCCCTTGAACATAGGTATTATGGAAAGAGTTCTCCATTTAAAGATTTGACAACACATAATCTTCAATATCTTTCTTCCAAACAATCACTTTTTGACTTGGCTGCTTTTCGTAATTATTACCAGGTATGTAAATTGCTGTCATCCATATTTGATTTTTCATAATTGACAAAAGTATATGGTACCCTTGAAGTATATGTTGTTGTTCAGCAGTCTACAATATAGTTCTAAAAACTTTTTTTCACTGCTGAGAAACTTGTTCATTTACTCATGGGTGAATTCCAGGGAGTTTTGCATTGAAAACTATGCTGAATGCCAGTGAATACTTGGGGAGTCCACAGGAGAAACTTGCATATGTGGAGTATTGAATTTTCTTTTTCATTTGCTGAGATTTGCCGAGTTTTCACCGAGTCAATGAGTCCGAGGCACAATTGGGTCTGTGATGTTTAGTTGAGCCAAGAGTTTTCACAATTTAGTCCACAGTATGGTTGTTTTCACAGTACTGTGTTTTCCTGTATCTATTTTCACTGACTGAATATTGCTAATATCAATATGACATTTTCGAATAATTGTAAGCATAGTTCACAGACTCGGACTCAAATAGTACTCGGCAAGCCCAAAATTTTCAACTTAGCGAAAAACGCGGCAAATAGTCATAAAAAACTTGGCAAAAACTCAGCAACTTAGAAAGTACTAAAAACTTAAATCTCTTAAAAAAATATAGTTTTTTGTAAAATTCAATTACAAAATGTATTAAATTGAAAATTGACATCTTGAAAGAGAAAATGCATGGATTTATGCCTATGGCAAAAACAATATGTGAAAAACACATTTTAACCAGCATTTTATGTGCATAGACATTTTTACCTATGCTTTTTGGCATCTATAAAAACGCAAGAGTTTAACTTGTGAAAACTCGCCCGGCAAAAAAAGTAGAGAGTACTCAGCAACTTGGAGAGTATTTGCAGAGTTTGCAAACTACGATTGTAAGCATTCAGTATAGATATGTATGCTACATCTGTTATGCACAATGTTTGACTTTTATTTCCCAATCCATTTAACCTGTCATTATACATAGTCTGATTTACCCTCTTACCCAGCCCAAACCTTTGTCCACATGCTAGGATATATTTCCTCAACCTATATGATAAAATGCAAAGTAATAAACTGATAGAAATTGATAAAATCCTCAAACAGAGGTCCATAAGAGAAGAAGACAGTAGTTGAAGGAAAAAGAACTTGCCAAATACAAATTGGTTTCAGTGGAGGGCCAAGTGATAGGTATTGAAGAGGACATAGAACATGTGGATGGGATAATAAAACATGTGGCTATCAGATTACAAGATCTCTGTCCATGATAGACTGTTCTTCAAACCGAAGTTACCAAATCGGAATCAGTTATGGGTATGGCAATTCTTTTTTGGGGGACTGAGTGCATTTGTACTAATAAAAATAAATCATATATATATATTTGCAGCCTAAACCAGGAATTAAGTTCAAAATTCTGCATATATGCATATGCTAAACAAAACTACCATAAATATTACACATTTGAATTACAGTATACTAATTCAATATCAATTTGTCTAACTCGACTGTCATGATGGATATTTATTGTTCAATATTAAAATAAATTTATACATAAAAAATATACTAAATATATCGTTAAACCTTGTATAGTAAATTTATAAAATAAAAGATACTAAATATAATTCCTAAGTTGTAACATACATTAAATATAAAATATCACACTAAGTTTGGCTTTTCTTGATAAGTCCTAAATATAGGGTATATCATAAACAAAACTGTCATAAAAGTTTTTTAAATGGTGGATCATAAACAAAACTGTCATAAATATCTGCACCTTGAGGATATCATATATGTTGTTTTTAAAAAATTGTAAGAATTTGTAAGTTTTAAGTTAATATGATTCCAAAAAATTGTTTGTACATTGATTTTAATACTTATTGTAAGGGATTTATGTATGCATTAAAGTTCGAGCAGCAAGAATATTTGTTATGGATGATGTATTGCTGCAACTCCTTTGTTGTTTGCTGCAACTGTTTTAAGGTTTTGGCTGTGACTCCTTTCCTGCTTGTGTGTTGAAAGTTTAGGCTGCGGATCAAATAAAACACATATATTACTGAGACGTTCAAGCAGAGTAGGTGCTAGTTGGTTTGCTATTCTTGCAACTCCTTTGGCTTTCATGCTTCCTTTGTTGTTCCTGTGGCATGTCCAACATATGAAATGAATGTAATGATAACAGATTAGGGTTTTTGGATGGTCAATAAGTCAAAAAAACATGTTGAGAACATTACCCTCCTTTTGAATCATGGAAACATCTTTGAAATGCCATGTTGGACTTGGATTTGTTGAAAACATTACGTTGTGTGCCCCTAACATTTTTCTTCTCCACCTTATGCTTTCTTATCTTCAACCGTACCATCCTATGTTGCTGTATGGCCTGTGGCACCATCGCGTAATTGTTTTTTTCTTCTCCACCTTATGCTTTCTTATCTTCAACCGTACCACCCTATGTTGCTGTATGGCCTGTGGCACCATCGCGTAATTGTTTTTTTCCTCACACTGCCATACTGTTACCTTGCTCAGACACTCTAACATCTACAACTCACTCTTAGTGCTGGTTTCGTCTCATAATTGTTTTTTTCCTCACACTGCCATACTGTTACCTTGCTCAGACCTCTAACATCTACAACTCACTCTTAGTGCTGGTTTCCTCTCATATGGTTGGCCTCCAGTGCCCTGCGGTGTCAAGTACAACCAAAACACTCTCTTATTGCTATACAATTTGTCAAGTTCGGAGTGTTGAGAAGCACTTCAAGAAGATGAATCCTGAAGGAAATCAGGTGGGGTAGCTGCATGTTTGGGTGATCCTGCAGGAGAAGGAACTGGTGGAGATGTAGGAATAGGAATAGGAATAGCTGGATCTTTCTCAAGTGGAGCCCTCCCATCAATTGGACCTAATGGAAGACATACATCCAAGTCTTGAGCCTTGAGAGACTGATCCTCTGAATCCAGAACTGGAGGACAAAGTTGAAATGACCCTCATTTCTCATCAAAGACCACATTACGACTAAAGATGAGACGATTAGTCTCGATATCAACCAATTGATAGGCTTTGTGAGTATCACTGTAGCCGGTTAGCCCGAGTTTCTGGCTCTTGGCATCCAACTTGGTGCATTTAGCATCAAAGATCCACAGAAAAGCAGTGGAGCCAAAAACTTTGAGATGATTGATTTTGGGCTTACGACCTGACCAGGCCTCTTTCAGAGTTCGCTTCTTGACAACCATTGTAGGAGAGTGGTTGAGAAGATAGACGACAATATTGACTTCTTGAGCCCAAAATTTCTTTAGAACACTCTTTTGTTCAACCATAGATCGAGTTGTTTCGGTGATCGTACGATTTCTACGCTCAACGACATTGTTTTGCTGAGGGGTGTAGGGTGTTGTTAATTGACACTTTATGCCATGTTCACAGAAATGGGAGAAGGTAGAGGAACATAGTTCTCCCCCATTGTCAGTTCTAAGAGTAACAATATGTTGACTAGACTCTTTCTACAAATGCTTTGAACTTTTAAAACAAAACAAACACCTATGATTTTTGATGAAGGGAATATACCCACATTTTACGATTGGAATCATCAACAAAAAGTAAAAAATACCCGGACACAGTAACATGAGAAGCCATAGGTCCACAAATATTAGCACAGACCAGTTGTAATACCTTAGAAGCTCTCTAGGAGTTGCCATCGAGAAAAGGAGTGCGATGCTGCTTCTTAGCCTGACATGCACCAGAAACGCCAAGGTTCTGAGTCTAAATCTCCGACAATCCAATGACAAGATCTTCTTGAACAAGCTGAGAAAGATAGTACACATTTAAGTGCCCATACTGCTGATGCTAGAGTGTACTAATAGAGGAGCGCTTAGCTGCCATAGCAAGCTCCTGAGAATCACTAGAGTCAACTAGTCTATAAAGACCATGATTCTCAAGACCCACTGCACTAGTAGACCGAGTCTCTTGATCAATGATACTACATTGATGTAAACTGGAGGTCACGTCCAGCCGAGGAGAATGTCTTAGAATTTGACTGACTAAGAGAAGGTTGAGTTCTATTCCTCGAATATAGTACACATCGAGGAAAAGCAGTTTCCTCCCTCGAGATTGAATTTGTATATTGCCCTTTCTGACAACGGTGTACTTTTCCCCTCTAAAAATCACCGAATTTGAGAAAGGCTGAAAATCTGTGAACCAATCCCGACGATGAGTGAAGTGGCGCGAGACACCTGAATCAATATACTAGGCAATGGATTTCACATGATCTGCAGGTCTTTTAGCCACGAAGGCGTAAAAGGCAGATTGACTCTGCTCAATGTGCTCTGTTGCATGTGCTTTAGTTTGTGAACTAGATTGCTTGGCTTGAGAAGCTAAGCGTTTACGACACTCCAACTTCATATGACCAAATTTATGGCAGTAGTTGCACTATTTTTCTTCTTCGGGCCTTCTGATGACTAAGCAGAGGGATTCTGCTGAGAAGACTGAGAGAACTAATAGTTTCCAGTATCCTTATGAACAAAGTTAGCTGAGAAAGCTTGTGCGTTCGAAGATGAACTGGTACCACTGCTGAGTTGTTTCTAGCGATCTAGCTGTAAAAGCATTATGCAGAGATCAGAAAATGATACATCAGCATGAGTGGAAGCAATGTTGAGAGTTTCAACAAAGTGCTCATAGGAACACGATAGACTCTTCAGGGTGATCACCACCATGTCTTCTTCCATTTTGCGTCCGATGGCTTCCGATTGATCTCGAATGTCCTTGATTTTATTGAGATGTACCTGCAGGGACACCTGTTCAACCATCATGATCGTGAAGAGCATGTTCTTCAAGAAGAATGCACGACTCTTATTAGAGGTTTCATGCAAACCTTTTAGATGACTCCAAATTTTTGTAGCTATTTTGCTAGAAGGAACCTGCGACAGTTGATCATCCGTGACTAAGAGTTTGATGAACATGACAACTTCTTGATTTTGCTTGCCGAGAGTACTTGCCGTGTTTTTTGACAAAAACTCATGAGTTTTTGAGAAAAACTCGCCGAAAAACTCAGCAAGGCCGTGCTAAATTATCTGTCGCCCCTGTATAAAGTGTTTCAATGTCTAAGCAAAGGTTTATTTGGTTTTTATGACTTATTGTTTACTGCTCAAGCCATAAAACACCCTTCCAAGGTATTGCAAGGTCATTTGCAAGGATTTAAGTCGATTTGAAGTGGATTTGCCCTTCGAATCTTATGCTAGCCTTGTAGTTCATCCAGTTGTGAGTGCAATTGGAGCTTGTTCGAGGCCATCCACATGAAAAAGAGGAACAAGCTAGCTCATAAATGCCTCAATGACCTTGTCTTTGTGCAATATAATCTTCGGTTGCGCACAAGGAAGGTAGAGAAAACACCAGCTGGTCCACTTGATTTGGATGATATAGATCATTCGAATCTTATGCTAGCCTTATAGTTCATCTAGTTGTGAGTGCAATTGGAGCTTGTTCGAGGCCATCCACATGAAAAAGAGGAACAAGCTAGCTCATAAATGTCTTAATGTCCTTGTCTTTGGCAATATAATCTTCGGTTGCGCACAAGGAAGGTAGAGAAAACACCAGCTGGTCCACTTGATTTGGATAATATAGATCCTTACATTGATTGAACATCACAGCAACAACCTCTATTGTTTACCGAGGATGAGATCTATGATTTGGAGAGGCAAGCTATGGAGGAGGGGGTTGGATTAGGACTGGATGACATTGAGGAGGATGAGGAGGTTGTGGATGATGAGGAGTTATTGCCAGTGCCAACACCATCTACATCCAGGATGGAAGTCGAGTCACAGGCAGTTGTGCTGAGCGAGGAGGTGCATCCACAATGGACTCCTAGGACTAGACCCCCTACCCCTCACGTAGTTTTTACTAGAGCTGCTGGGAAGGGGAAGAGGAAGATGTCAACTGTTTTGATGTTGTATTTACTTATAGTTTAACAAAGACAATTTGCTATTTTAATTTTGCTTCAGATTATCAAGGTACCAGCTATCAACATTCCACACGAGGATGCCATTTTGTACCCAATTTGCATTTAAATATATCTAGACTCAGCTTCATTCTTTTGTTTAGTCATTTACTGACTCATTAGATGCATCTCCTCATTAAATTTTGCAAAAAAAAATGCATTTCTAATTAAATTTAAGCAATTTTTTTATTTGCCAAGTTTTTTTTGGGCCTTGGCGAGAAGTTGCTGGGTCTGAGTATTTCAACTATGCTTGTATCTTTCCCCTGCAACATATTTTATGGACATCAGTAATTTGGGAGTAGAGTTGAGGGGGTAAATTCAAAAAAATTCTATTTCAACCTACGTTTGTTAAGACTTCACACAGTTAGATCTGGTTGCCATGAAATGGCCCTAAAACAAGTTTTCTCAAATTATAGAACTCTTTATTTAAAACCCTCTTCTATATATTAGTGTTTTTAAATAAAACAATGAATAAATCATGCTGAGCCATTATGCAAAACGAAAGATAGATACTCAGTTTTACCCTAGACATTATGTAATAATTCAAGCAAGGGAATCGGACTTGCTTACACAATAGAATAATTTCACTAGCATAAATGGAATCATCAGAGCATCGTAATATTAAAAAAAAATGAGAATTCAGATCTGATTCACTAATTGTAGTATTAGGATACCAGAAATCTTAGATCTTATTATTTAGAATTCCCAATGGCTGATAGTAATGTTTATACAACATGTCTGAGGTGGCCTCTGAAACTATACTTGATTAACTTTGTCTGGAATAACAACTTACATCTAAGAACTATTTCACTGTGTCTGAGTATAGATATACCTGGCAGCTGCTTTCATGTAAGATGCATTGTACCCTTCACTCACCTATAGGTCTGATGTCAGCGTGCTGTATCCTTCAATCGCATGGGGCTGGTGGCAGTGATCTGCAAGTGAAATAAGCCCGTGTAGTCTAACTCCTCTATGTGCATGTTACTTTGCTAGTGTCAAAGACATGGCAAAGTATAAATCTCAATCCTGACAACAAAGTCAGATTGCTTGAAGCATGAATTGCTAACCTGGCTTCAGAAGAAGATTGCCTGAAGGAGGTGCAGATGGGTCCTCTACAACAATATCCTCATTACACACAAGTACGAACCTGAAATCATAAAAATTGGTTATTTCTCTGTTAGTTTCCAATGTGGAAATAGCTCACAAGGCGAGATAGGGCTGACATCTAGCTCTCCTGTGATTTCTGAGGTTTTCTTCTCAAAGGCAGGTAAATTTGCAATGGTGAATGAGTAATCATAGGAAGCATGAAATGAGAATGCAAGTGAACTCCTTCATATACCTGTTTATGTTAAATTTTGCAAAACATGTTGGCCCAGGAGTTTGAATATGGGTAGGTGCCAAACAAGGAATATTATTCTTTTATTATTAAATAATTTATATTATTTTCTTAATATATATTTATATTCTTACGATGTAGTGTTTAAAAACACTTTTATTAATAGAATAACAGAAAAATGTGCCTGAATGGAGGGGACATGACACATTAGGTATCCACTCATCGACGAATCTTCAAGAAGAAAATCTTAATCCAAAAAGATAAGAAAATATCACTACCCTTCAGTCCGTCTTCCTCTTTTCATATCACATCAACCATATCAGAATTTGGCCAGACAATAAGCAGTTGAGGTTAGGGGGTGCCTTATCATCTAGCTGGTTACCTTTGAAGTTACAGTCATTACTTTTAGGGATAAATGTTGATTTGTCTGCCCTGATCATTGCTTTGCAATATTTCTATTCAAACATTTTATTATTCTCAACCCCTTAACTAGCTGTTTTAGTCCCATGCTTATCCTCCTCAACCTCTGCATTAACAGGAATTTAAGTTAGTTGATTACCTCAATGCAACCATTACACCCAAGAATTTATTTATAAGTGTACTCCAATACATTTGGATGCTGCCTTTTGGCGAACATGTATCCAAACAAAAAAAAACAATCACAGTACTTCCTGTTGGGGCATGCAAAGTAACCCGACCTGCCAACGTGTAATGTACCTAATGGATATTGGCCTAATTTGCACTTTCCCGTCTAAGAATTTAATTGAACGACTTGTTTGCCATGTACGATTCAACAATATGACATATGTCCTTCATGAGTGGAAGCAATCACCAAGATAAGAACTTCCGAAACATATGATATTCAACGAAGAACATATTTCAAATAACAGGCTTCTAACCTTTATCAATGTCTGATAATAAGCAACGGCAAATAAGGCCGGCTAACAGTACATAGTGTACCTGAAGTATAATGTTCATATACCATAGCGACGTTCTGAGATAGTCTGAGCTTCAAGCTTGAACATGATCATTATGGCCAATCTCTGCCTACGCAAGCACTCATCCTAATGACCAAATATTATCAAGGATCCACCGGTAAATTCTTTCATTTGTTGCAGGGCTCCAACTTTGCCGTTTCAATATGATAACCAACCTTAATTGAGGTCCCAAATTGAACCGACGATGGTATATGTTGCATCAAAAGCTCTGCAAAATGTGTGCACCCAGCACAAGAAGTCTCCCGTACACCTCGGTCTGAAAGCTCGATAATGAGAAGCTGAATAGCCTTGATAAATATCACAAGGCTTCAGGAATGTGTAACGTGAATAATATCCGAAACTATATGTTGATTTAAATTTTATCCTTATAATCTGAAATGGCTTGTCTATTGTCGGCATTTCAGAAATGGCGATGCTTGATACATTTGAACACTAATCAATCACCGAAAGAAATAATTAATGAATTGATTCCATAGCTTGCCTCTTCGATAATATATATACAATGCGTGCCTTTCAATGCTTGTTATCCCGGATGACTATAAATTCGGAATAGAAATATGTCGCACCTCAGCTCTTTCGATGATTAATATTTGTATTTATTTGAGAGGTTCCTCTATAGTCCGGAACGATATGTTTATTTCTCTAACTTATATTCTTCCTGTCGAGATATACTTTGAGAGGAGCGATTCCTCCAAAGGGAGGCGCTTGTTCATAAGTTTATTTGGCATTTATTAAGGATCATGTAATATAATGTTTTTGTAATTATATTATATTATTTACTTTGTTTATTTATTTTTATATTTTAATTTAATTATTATTAAATCTATTTTGGTTTATTTATTATTTATTTATTAAATTTTCTTTTATTATTTAATAAATCTCATTATTTAATTATTATTAAATTCTAGTTTAATACAGGGACATCACACAACTGTACCGATTGCTTACCTGCCATAAATGCAGGCATATATTGCAAATTCAAATAGAAATTAGGAAAGAAAAATAAATAAACAAGGTTTATAATAAATGGAAGTCTAAATGAATGGCACAAAAATAACAGAAACAACAATCACCAAGGCAGTAAAGAGTACTAACTAGAGTCAAATTGCTGGAGAAAATGCAACACCAAAAACAGCAATACAAGATGACTATTCATCTTCCTTGCCAGGCTTCATAGCACCATTCTCCTCCCCCAGTTTTCAAAGAGTTTATCCTCTTTCAAACACTTTTTGACTAATCACAATGGTTTTTAAAGTATAATTTGGTGTCGTTGGTTCCCTCATGAGATTTTATCTCACGGACTTCCATTTCTCTCAATATATTTTGACATTTTCTAGACTATTTTACTTTAAAATCTGGTGTAACAGTAGCGAAAATCTGCTTCAGTATGTATGTTTGTGATGGGTTGGATTTCTTAGCTACTTTCTTGCCATATGATACATTTAGCAATTATGCCAAGTCTGGCTTATTTCTTAAGCTGCTCTTTCGTTTCTTCAGCTACTCTTTCATTTTTGACATTTTTTGTAGTCTGATATCAGTAATGTCTTGGATTATTTTTTGGTGCAGGGAGAGATGAATAGAAAGCAAAACCTGTCAAATTATGAGAACTCTTGGTTTGTTTTTGGTGTGTCATACTCAGGAGCCCTTAGTGCATGGTTTCGCCTGAAGTTTCCTCACCTGACTTGTGGAAGCCTTGCAAGCTCAGCTGTTGTTCTCGCTGTTTACAACTTTACAGACTTTGACAAGCAGGTTTTGACCAGATATAGCTCTACATTTTATGAATTCATGGATTAGGCTATTTGATCTTTCTAAGCTTAGAGGTTGACATGATATAATTGGACATGAGCATGCAGCTGGTGACAACCAACTAATTGACTACTATCATCTGTCTCAACTGTGCATTTTTAATATATTTCTGAACCTCCATATTTATAACATGAGTGCATTGAGAGCAAAATGAATTGAGAATGATTTTTTTTTAAATTTCAGATTGGGGAGTCAGCGGGGCCTTCTTGTAAAGGAGCATTGCAAGAAGTCACTAGGCTTGTTGAGCAGGGCTTATTGAATAATGCAAAAGCTCTGAAATCTTTGTTTGGTGCAGAGAAGGTATGAGGAAAGAACTTATTCATAAATTAAGTAAAATGTTAAACTGTAGTTGGCTGTCCTTTAGAACCGAATATTCAATTTCAGATAATTCAAACAAGGGCAGGCATTCTGTAGTCTTTCACACTTGTTCCTCCTCTCCTCGCCCGCCACACCCACACCCACACCCACACCCACACACACATATATTCAAACCTATGGTTCTCAAATGTATTACATTCATGATTTTGAAGTTGCAGACTTCGATCTTGCCATCACATGTTTAATTGATTTCATGAATCATTTGTTTACTTTGCATTTTGATTGCTTGGTTGTTTCCAAATTTTAATCGTCATAAGATTTTTTCTATAGACCATGAAAGTAGAATTTTAGTATACGCATTCAACTAACAGTTTTTTAACAAATATCAATGCTAGCAGAATTAAAGATGATTCAGTGTTCTCTCTTTTTTGTTATTTTCCTAATTAATTTCTTTAGCTGGATAACCTGCACGTGTATCTAAAGGAAATTTTTCCTCAATATTGATCCTCTAGACAATTCTAAAATTCTGTACCTTTATTTATTAGATTTGAAACATGGTCATAACGTTAACTAGATGTGGAAATGGGTGCAAACCATAGTTACAGGACTCCGCAAGTCCTGGCAGGACTCTGCAAGTCCCGGGCTGAGTCGGCCTTGCCGAGTCTGTGAGGCTCAGGATAGTGACTCGACCGAGTTTGGCCTAGTCTAAGTAGACTCACTGAGTCTGCCAAACTTGGCAGACTCTCTGAGTCCTAAGCTTGGGACTCAGCCGTGGCAGGCATGAGTTAGAGAGTTAAAAAAACATTTTTTTAATATTTTTACTTTTTCACTTTTGGTTTATATTTGTCGTCCAACCCTAAAAGACCATTCTATTGTTTGCAAACACAAGGAGGAGAGGAAAAGAGGCATTTGAGCAAAAAATATTGAGGTATTGAAGAGCAGACCAGCAGATTGGTTGACTCCGAGATAGTGATTGCTGATTGTTTTTGCAAGTTGGTAGCTTGCATTCACAGATTTAGCGGAGTTAAAAGAAGGATTTGGAGGCCTCTACAAATTTTAAGTGCATTTCTTCATTTTTGGAGCAAATTTGAAAAGATGAGTTACATTTTTTTGTTATTTTTTGATATTTTGGATTTCATATTTCCATGTTATTGTACATTTGTTTCATTTTATGTTGATGGAACAAGTAGGAAACCCTAGTTTTGGTTTTTCTTTATTTTTAATTTTTTAATTTAATTAGAATTTGTAGATGCTGATTTTTTTCATTTATGATATATTGCAAGATAATGTCGGAGATTGGCAGTAGTGGTAACCCAAATGTAGACCCAATTAGATGCCAAAGGGATAGGGCTTGGAAACATGCCATCCTCGGATCAAAAAAAGGAGAATATCTTTTCATTGCAAAACAAAATATAGTGGGGGAGGTATTAACCGATTGAAATCTCAACCTTGCACATCTATTAGAGCATGATGCTAAACCATGCAAAAAAGCACCCATTGATGTTATACGTGAAGTGCAAGCTCAAATAGAGGAATTCAAAGAGAAAATAATTAAAACAAAAGCATATGGAAGAAATGGCAAACATTGGTGGAGAGGCCTCTTTAAATCCTCGGCCTCCATTTTCTACATCTACAAGTAGTGGTACTGCGAGTGTGTCCATTGGGCCTCGGATTCGTAAAATTAAATCCACATTAGATTCCATTTTTGTTCCACGCAGGAGTCTAGTTTCCCAACCATCGCTTGAGAGGATGGGTTGGAATAAGGAGAAGCATGAGGCTGCCAAAATTGCAATTAGAGATTTTTGGTTCTACAACAATCTTCCATTTCATGCATTGACGTACTCATTATTATTTGATTTCTATGTCTTGATTTTCTTGCTTTCAAGAGTATGCCGCATTGATTATTTTAATTTTTAAAGTTGAAAGTAAAACTTTACTTATTCTGTTTATTTAATTTGTTTTAGGTCTCCTTATTGGCAAATTATGGTAGATATTGTTACTGTTTGTGGTGTGGGGTTCAAAGCCTTTAATGATGCTAAAAGGTCATATTTTGAATCGAAAGGTGGCTGATGTCAAAGCCACATTTGTCAATTAGCGTGAGGTATCGAGGAGGAAGGGTTGCACCATCATGACTAATGGTTGGACCAACAGAAGAAGTAGAACATTGCTAAATTTTCTTGTCTCATCAGGCAATTGTACAACTTGTACATACTATTTTTAAAACTATATTCAATATTGATTTAGTGATTAAGTTTTACATTTTTATTTTACTAAATTACTTTTTTTTCTTTCTCAGGTGGCACGATGTTTTTAAAGTTGATGTTTCAGGAAAAATTAAAAATGTTGAGTATCTTTGTTAGGTCTTGGAGGAGGTGGGTGGGGAGAATGTGGTATAGATAGTTACAAATAATGCAACAAATTATGTTGCTGTAGGTAGACTTCTTGTGGAGAGGCACCCCACCTTGTTTTGGACCCCTTGTGCTGCTCATTGTCTTGATCTCATATTGAATGATCTTGGCAAACTTCTCTGGATAAAAACATGTTTAGAGCACGCAAGGAATATTTGTAAATTCATATATAATCATACTTGGGTCCTCAACCTTATGAGAAATTTCACAAATAAGAAAGAGTTGGCTCGTCAAGGAATCACCCTATTTGCAACCAATTTTATCACGTTGCAATCCTTCCTTCAGTCCAAGGCCGATTTGAAACGCATGTTTGTAAGCGAGGAGCGGACCACATCATCATATGCGAAGACCAATGCAGGGATTGCAACGATTGATTGGGTTTTTGACGAGAATGACCTTTGGCAACCGACCAAGGAGATTGTGTGGGTAATTTTCCATTATATTTTGTTCTCATTTCCATTTCATTTCCTCATTTTGTTCACACTTGTTTATGTTCATTGTTCATTTTTAAAAGTAAAAATTAAAACTTAAAGCTTAATGTTTCAACTTTCACAATGATTGTAGTTCATAGAGCCTTTTGTTCTCCTACGAATTATTGATGGAGAGAAGCCCGCAATGGGATACATTTATGAGGGCATGGACATGGTGAAGGAAGCCATTATATCTATTTATTCAGGGATTCAGGCCAGATAGAGTCCCCTATGAGAGGTCATTGATTGATGATGGCACAATCTGCTTCACATGCCTATACATGTAGCTACCCGCTACCTTAATCCAACGTTCCAATTTCGCCCAGATTTCAAGGCTGATGAATAGGTGTTGAGTGGGCTCTATGAAGTTGTAGAGAAAATGTCTTATGATTCATCAGTTGGAGCACACATAATCCGTGAGATAGAAATGTTTAGGAATTCATAAGGAGACTTCTTCTCACAAGACATATGCAAGAAAAATCAGACACTAATGATGCTAGGTAAAAATCTATTCAGGGCATAATTTAAAATTTAAATCTTAAACTTTTCTATCTATGATTCTATTACCATTTTACGTTAATAAAGTCAACGTTATAGAATAGAATTGATTTTTAATTTTTCTCATTTCAGATGCATAGTGGGAGATCTTTGGTGCTAAGGTGCTAAATCTATAGAGGATTGCAGTTCCTATTTTGAGCCAGCCATGTAGTGCTTCAGGTGGCGAGCACAATTGGAGCATATACACTCGAAAAAGTGCAACAAGTTGGTAGTGAAAAGGTTGAACGATCTTATGTTTGTTCATTACAACTTTCTCCTCCGTCACAAACATATCTTGGGCATTGACACATCTCCTATCACTTTAGAGGAGGTTGATCCACAGGCAGAGTAGAACATTGAGGTTGATGATCCTGTCTTTAGTGATGAAGAATCGGAATGGGTTGATCAGGTGGATCGAGAGGCAGAGGTAGTAACGATGGTAGAGGAGGCTAGAGCATGAGGAGACCCATTGGAGGACCCTGAGGATGATGTGGACGTCATTGAGGCTGAGCCTGAGACATAGGTAGATATCATGTTTGCAAAATTATATGGACCACTAGAGATATATGGAGACTTGATAGTTTCAATTGATCCTCTGTGCTATGTGGTTAGTTATAATTATTAATGATGATTGATATAAAGTCTCAAGTTATTGCTCATTCTCCTTTGATATGTACTTAGGATGTTTCTCGTTATCAGACCTATGTATTTGATCTGCCATATGAACTTATTCATGCTTGATATATATGTCATCGAGAATATATCTGACAATCTTGCAATTTTGTCTCTTTAGAGACTTCACAAAATTGAAGAATCATGTAACGCCAAGGATGTGGACATTACACTCCCCCACCTTGAAAATGCCTTCCCACAAGCATTCTTAAACCATGATTTTTGTATCCCAAACTTGGTAGTGTTCTCTATGCATAACATAGTTTTGTTGAGTAGTCTCCTCAGTTTGATCATGCTATATACATCCTTTAGAAGATTGTCTGTTGAAAACCTCAAGCCTTACAAGAGCACTTTTACTATCCTCTTCATAGGCTATCTTGATTCCCAATTTCCAAATTAATCTTGGGAGCAAATCACTTGCGCTACTCTGATTTTAGTAATTTGATTCTCATGCCCAACTTGGAGTTGCCTCTTTGAACATATTTGGGAATGTTCATTTTTTTACCTTCCACTTGAAATGGATGTCATGATTGGTCTTATTCTTGAGTAATGAATATATTTGGTTCAACCATAGAGTCAAACTCTTAACATCTTTCCTCAAGAATTCAAGAGAACAATCACCATCATTCCAATTTCTTGTAATCAGGATTGACTTAAAAAAAGTTGGTAGACATCATTGTCCCCTGTGATGGAGATAGAAATCGGAATCATTAACCTCCATGAATTTAGAGATGTTATGTTGTTCAATTGATCTTCCATTGTTGTCATTTTAATTGGAACACAATGACGGTAACACTTATTTTGTACAAGATATATGATGGAAGTGTGACCACTCTTTTCTATAAGACTCAAACAATCAATTTTTTATCTTTGATGCAAAGAAAGAATCCTTTTTTGAACTGCAACCTCTTGTAGTTTAGGGTCTGCCCCCTTTGCTCAAAACTTGTTTCCATACACCTTTGATAGAAATTGCACTGGGGTCCCAAGTTTTGTGTTCATCATTAACTTTATATGCGTCCAAAAGAGCTTCATCATTACATTCAAAAAGTGGGTTATCATAAGTTTTGTCTATTTCAATTTCAAACAAGGGAATACGAATAAGTTGAAGGTTATCCTTGTTCTTAAGACCAAACTTAACTTCTTCCAACCTTTCTTCCTCTGATTTCATCGAGTAAAGTTGGAGTCATCACCATCTCTTTTGTTGTCACCAGGTTCCGTGAAGTGCTTAATTTCCACGCCTTGTATTCTTGTTGGTGATGTCTCTTCTATAATTTGTGACTTATCCTCTTCTTCATAATGAATTTGGGTTTCATGACATCTAGATATCCTTTTATCCCTTTTTTACTATCTTTTGTATTTCATTCCTCCAAACCTTCAATATTACACTTCCTTGACTATCTACCTCAAAGTGATTTGATTGGATACAAGAGTGACTCCTGATTTATTTGTATTGAAGATATTTTCTTTCTCAACCCTTGACTTAATAGCAGATGCCATGTGCTCATTAGATGTATAGAAGAATCATGAATGACATTTTGCCTTCTAAATTCACTGGATAGGTTATCCTCAACACATGACCTTTGAGATGGAGTAAGTATAACCTTATGATCTTCATGAATCCAAGTATTTGCTTTATTTGTGATAGAGGAGTCACATGAAGAATCAACTGCTTCCTGTGATGCTTGATGATCATCTCTTGCTTTGACCTTTCCTAGAGTTTCATGATTTGCAATTGCACTTTCTCCTTTTGGTATAATCACGCCCATTTCCTCAAATGATGAGTGGCTGTGAGAGACTCTTGATGCAATTTTTGAATTGCAATCATTCATCTTTTGTACTTTAAAGTGTTCATGCTCTTCGTGTCCCCTTCTTAGGTCCAATTGACGACTTCTTCATTTCTTAGGTGAATACTTCACCCTTAGCACTATGTAGTCCTCTATTGACATATCATGATGCAATCAACCTTTTACCCAATCTTGTTGAATTTGATCTCGTAGATTGATTGTGGGTTCATTGCTTTCTTGCAAGTTTACCCCAAGTTTCCACGATGGGGATGGTAGTGGATAGGGGGATGGGTTTTTGAGACGCAAATTTTGTTTGCCAATTTTGGGGATGGCTAGAGGATGGAAAAGGGGATATATATATATATATATATATAGGGAAAATTTTAAAATATATAAGGAAATTTGAAATGTTCATATGAAAACATGGAAAAGGCATGCATATATACGCTATAGAACTGTAACATAATATTTGTGTTCAGGAATCAAAATTCATTGTCAATACTCAATATGCATTCATAATTCAGAATTCAATGTCAAAAAATTATTAATAAATAATAATTAATGAGTGAACCCACTAAACTATTTGCACATCGTCATTCAACAACTGTACGTAGTCCTATGCCTTTCCTTTGGCAAAAAATGGTTACAGCTATATGTAATGTCCCCACTTTCAAGTCCTCTTGCATAGTGGTTGATACTGTTTTTCAAGGTTTGTGTTAGCCGGTTCAAATGGGGTTTTCGATGTTGCCAATGAGCTCAGAGGATGTATTGGAGTTGAACAACACTTTCTGGAGTGATTTTGGACAACTCGTCCAAGACTTACTATTTTTAGTAAGTGTCAGTTTTGACATTGTTTGTTTAGTTGGGAGTCTAGGATATAGGGAAATTTAAAATATATAGGGAAATTTGAAATGTTCATATGAAAACATGGATAAGGCATGCGTATATACGTTATAGAACTGTAACATAATATTTGTGTTCAGGAATCAAAATTCATTGTCAATACTCAATATGCATTTATAATTCAGAATTCATTGTCAAAACATTATTAATAAATAATAATTAATGAGTGAACCCACTAAACTATTTGCATGTCGTCATTCAACAACTGTATGTAGTCCTATGCCTTTCCTTTGGCAAAAAATGGTTACAACTATATGTAATGTCCCCACTTTCAAGTCCTCTTGCATAGTGGTTGATACTGTTTTTCAAGGTTAATGTTAGCCGGTTCAAATGGGGTTTTATGTTGCTAATGAGTTCAAAGGATGTATTGGAGTTGAACAACACTTTCTGGAGTGATTTTGGACAACTCGTCCAAGACTTACTATTTTTAGTAAGTGTCAGTTTTGACATTGTTTGGTTAGTTGGGAGTCTAGGATGACTTACTATTTTTAGCAGTTACTATTTATAGTAAACGCTAATTTTGGTAGCTGGTCATAGTTTGGTCTCCCCTCAACTTCAGCATGCAGTATCTTCAGTTTTGGGATTTGTATAGCCGATGTTCGTTGGCCATACTTTCTTTTTTTAGAGAGTTACAGGAGGAATGCTAGTAGGGGCAATGTATGGACTTCTAACTTCTACATTTAGTTTTACTCAATAGGCACTGGATATTGTTATTCGGCAATTAATTATATTCCAAAGCTTAATAATTTAAAATAATGTTATTATTAAAATTAAATATAATGTTATTGACCTTATTATAATTACATATAGGGAGATATAAGGTCAAGATAAAAATTCAATTCATAAAGTGATTTTATGTTAATTAAAAATTATATAATCACTTTGTTATTATTCCCAATTGCAAGTAAATATGACAATTAAAGAGGGGGAAAATTAAATGGGTTTTTCAGAAGCTTCTTTGGAGAATTCTGAATTATAAAAGGGCTCATTTGGAGCTCATTTGTATATACTTGTCTTAGTTATTTTCTCTTTGAGAAGTTTGACTTTCATTTACAGGAAATTTGAGGATGGAAACCCTTGGAAATCAGTGGATTGGACGAAAACCCAACTCCACATTGAGAGGTGAATGCACCTAGGGTTCATCATTGGGCATATTTGTAGGTTTTACATCATTTGGAGCTTTAACCAACTAGGGTTTGAAAGAAGGAAAGTCATATCAGCTAGGATTTGAAGTTTATTTATAAAGGTTTTTGCAAACAAATTAAGACTTATAAGAGTTTCCTTCTATTGCAATATGCAAAGTTGTCTAGTGGGTTGATTGGGTTTATTTATGGTGCATATTATTGTTGAATGATCAATTGTTTGAGTTTGGTGCAGAATAACTTCTTTGTCCAACTCTAGTTTTTTTTCCTCAGTTAAAATTTAAGCTAGGGATGTACTCCCTAGGCGGAATGCAAATGCCCCACTCCACATCCCGCGGGTAAATCAAGATACAAGATCTTGGGGGCCTCTCAATTCTTGACGTAGTAGAGAGTAACCCTGTGAGGTTTGAACCTTGGTTGTAGGCACTACAAGCAAGAAGCCCCACCGTTTCACCANNGGAATGCAAATGCCCCACTCCACATCCCGCGGGTAAATCAAGATACAAGATCTTGAGGGCCTCTCAATTGTTGACGCAGTAGAGAGTAACCTTGCGAGGTTTGAACCTTGGTTGTAGGCACTACAAGCAAGAAGCCCCACTGTTTCACCAAAGGGTCGCCCCCAATTTAAGCTAGGGATGTACTCCCTAGGCAGAATGCAAATGACCCACTCCACATCCCGCGGGTAAATCAAGATACAAGATCTTGGGGGCCTCTCAATTGTT
>MU224136.1:5057443-5083602 GCA_018584345.1 Thuja plicata | reverse complement strand
AGCCCCGCCGTTTCACCAAAGGGTCCCCCCCATAAAAAAATTTAAGCTAGGGATGTACTCCCTAGGCGGAATGCAAATGCCCCACTCCACATCCCGCGGGTAAATCAAGATACAAGATCTTGGGGGCCTCTCAATTGTTGACGCAGTAGAGAGTAACCTTGCGAGGTTTGAACCTTGGTTGTAGGGACTACAAGCAAGAAGCCCCACCATTTCACCAAAGGGTCGCCCCCTCATCCAACTCCAGTTTGTTGTTCAAATGAAAGAGAGTTGTTTTCTGAAGATGGAATACTATTGTTTGATATTGCAGTCCCATAACTATTGGTAGCAGATTTTGTATGAGCAATTTAAAGGGTTGGATATATGGGGTTAATTTTGAGCCAATGTTGTGATCACATAAAAAGATTTTGCAAATTTTATTGACAATCCTCTAAGAGCTTGGCTGCAAGTCATTGGAATAGTATTGTTGTTGGAGTTGGTTCACAATATTTTCCGAAGACTCTAGTTTGGAAGACTTCCAAGGGTGTTGATGCTCTACAAATTTCAATCAAAACTGCATTTCCAGGTCTGCAATTTTGTGATCAGTCAACCTTTTGATGTTATGTTATCTGCTTTAAGGGTTTAATAGTGATCTTCATAGTTGGAAAACTTGGACTCGTACTTTGACTCAACTTCGGCAGCCCAAGAAATTGGACTCAGACTCGGACTTGGTAAAAACTCAGGAAAGGACTCGGTAAAAGAAAAAAAAAACAAAAACAAATTAATGCATTTAGCATAAGAGCCATAATCGAAACATTACACATGTCATATGATCTCCCAAACACTCAAAATTTGAAATTTCATTATTCATACTCATATTTTTAAACTTTAAAATGTATAATTGTAGCATAAGTTTATAAATGTTTACAAAATTACATATAGTGATATGTCCAAATTTGAAAAACAGCAAACTAAAGGCTGCATCTTCCTCTTTCCTCCTAGTATAAATCAAATTTTCAGGCCGCTTTGATCTTCTTTCCTCACCTTCTTCAAACCCTACAGACTTGTTTTGAGTAATAACAAATGACAAAATTGAGGAAAAGTTAAAAAAAAAACATGTTTTAAGTGGGACTGTGCATTTCCAGCAAATAGCGAGAGTTCCAATGGACTTGGGAGTCTCGACATGGGACTCACGCCAAGTCCACCTGCAAAACTCGAGTCTTAGCATTTGAATAGCCCGGACTCAGCTCGCGAGTCCGTGGAGAGTCGACTCGGCTCGTCTACGGACTTGGAGTCTTGCCGAGTCCGCAGGGAGTTCAAAGAGTCCTTGAACTATGGTGATCTTGATGATTCTATGCTCTTGTTCTTTCAATATGCTAAAGTTGAATATATTCTAAATATCATTGCAATAAGTTCTTGAACAAAATCTAAAAACATATAATCTGAAACAACACATTTAATGAATGCAAGCAATTTGTTCGACAAAATTAGTCCCCGAATTGGGTGGATTATTACACTATATTCTCTTATTCCACAGTTGTACACTTTCATTCCTTAGCTTTTCACTTTGTCTTACAACTAGCTATATGCTTTCATTCTATAGTTATATTGAGTCAGACTTTTGTTCATTCTACATCTCCAGTTGTATGCAGTTGCATGTTAGTCCATTCTTGGAAAAGAATTATATTTGTATACTCTTATTCTATAGTTGTATGCTTTCTTTCTATGGACAATAGTCACACTTTGGTTCATTTTACAACTGACCTACTCATTCTTCTATTATATGCAATCCAAAAGAGTTCATTGTCAATACTCATAAAGAAATTGGGTTTTTCCTTAATTTAAGTGAGTTGTTTAAATGTCTGTCTAGCCGAGGACATCTGACCATCCTAGGGATGGCAGGGGATGTCCCATATGTCCCCTAACTATCTCGGGGATGGCTGGATGTCCTCAACACTAGGCAGCACCGTCCCCAAGTTTCTAGGACGTTTCCAACAATAATCCATAGATCAAGGAGCCTAGGGGATGTCCCCTGTCCCCGAAACATCCTCGGTATAGGTATTGGGTTTTTAGATCTGGGAACGTATCCTCGGGTAACGCTGCTTTCTTAGTATTCCCTTGGATGGAAATGTTGGTGGTACTGACTTTAAATTTATTGTAGGTATGTTTAGTTGGAGTTTGGATGAATTGATTTCTGTTGTCTCCTTTGTTGCATTATTGTATACTAGTGTTAGCTTGCTCAACAATTAATTTAATTCTTCTTGAGTGCTGCTATATTGTATCATGGTTTGTATCAATCTTCACACGATCCTCATCTTCTGCCCACTTGTAATGTCCCCTTTTAGGATATCTTGAAATATTGGGACAATTACTTCAACTTCTCACACTTACTCTATCTAAATCTTGCACTTGAACAAAGTAATGAAGATTATGTACAAAATCAGTTGCTATTTCGAATTCAATCAACAATGTATATGCGATATAATATAGATATCAATATATCTAATAGCGTTTTCCAATATTTTGATATGGAATATGCTATGAAGTACGATCTTCCTATCACTTATAGTGATAGATATTTGTTGCTTCTGATGTATAATTATGTACAATGATTCTATTTTTGATATAGACAATGTATATATGCAATTGATATGGTATTGCTTGCAGCAATTGGCTTTGCTATGTCGGATATAACAATATAAATATGCAAATTGAGAAATATTGCTTTAGGTGATATGTTGCTGTTTCAAATCTTAACTTATATGCTTGCAACTTAATAGATTGACACAGTCTTTGATTTGCAATTATACTGTTGCAACCTATTAATGCCGAATGGCAGATTCTCAATCAAGCAGATGCAAATATAGATGTTTAAGAGATAAAAGTTCCAATATGATCTTTTGAATGAATGAATATGAATATCTTTTTATATGTTGTTAGCATATTAGTAAGTCACGTTGGGAAGGACATATCCCATGCCAATTCATATTCGAGACTCTTCATAACAACTATAAATTATTCCCTTCATTATCATTTTAGCATCGGTTAGACTTTGTACTCTTAACCATATCCCTTAGTAATTAATTGTTTCTTTATTGATTATTGATAGTTCTTCCTTGCTTAATTACTGATATGGTAATTGCCGACATTACCATCCTTAATGGTGCCTTCTCATAATAGATATTGATTCCTCATTAATCTAATAGATGCATTGTAATTTATGTATGCGCTGCTATCTATCCATTAGTGATGACTAACCATTGGATTAGCCCATTCCTTTCTTGGTGTTTTGGTAAATAATTGAATGGATTATGAAATGATCAAAACGATTATTTAAAGAATTACAAAGCAGATGTGTCTATAATGAAACACTCATAAAATAGAATTTGTCTAATATTTACACTAAGTTACAATATTGACCATTAAATAATAAATAATAAAGATATTATTCTGATATCCTTCCTTAATGGTCAATCTATCAACTACACCAAGTTGCCCCCTGAATTTTACAAACTTGTCCGGGCTTAGAGACTTGGTGAGAATATTTGTTGTCTAATTCGCAGTTGGAACATACAACAATTGAACTGATTCATCTTCAACCAGCTTCTGAATGAAGTGGCGAAGGTCAACATGATTGGTTCTCTCTTAGAAGATCGGACTCTTGGCCAGTTTGAGCATCCCTTGATTGTCACAGTAAAGGGGAGTAGGATTCGCTTGAGACATCTGCATGTCTCAAAGGATCCTTCAAAGCCAAACTGCCTTAACTGTTCCTCGACACTCAACTTTTGTTGAGGAAAGAGCCACTGCTTGCTGCATCTTGCTTGTCCATGTGACTACACCAGATCCCAAACTGAAAACATGCCCAGATGTTGATTTTCTATCATCAATAGAACCTGCCCAATCTGAGTTTGTAAAACCAATAAGTCTAGGATTGTGACTTTTACTGTATAGAAGACCAAATTTAGAAGTGCCCTTCACATAATGCAGCACATGCTTCGTTGCTACCCAATGATCAGACTTGGGAGATGTCGTGAAGCGTGAAATTTAGCTCACTACAAAATTGAGATTAGGCCTAGTAGCAGTAAGGTAGATGAGACTGCCCACCAATTGCCTGAATGTTGATTTATTCACCATAGGTGAATCTGATTTGGCTATCAGCTTCAGCCCTTTCTCCATAGGTGTGGATGCAAGTTTGCAGTCTTGCATCCAAGACTTGTCCAACATACTGCAGACATACTTAGACCGAGATAAGAAGATACTACCTTTAGTCTGCCAAACTTCAACACCTAAACAATAGTGCATAAATCCCAAGTCTGTCATGTCAAAGGAGTAACACAAACTCTGTTTGATCTGATTGATCAAAAGTGCCGAACTACCAGTGATAATCAGGTCATCAACTAGACAACAAGAAGAAGAATATCACCACCAGTGTTTTTGACATACAAATTAGAATCAGATGAATTCCTCTGAAAGCCATGATCTATAAGATACTTGTCAATTTTGATGTACGAAGCCCGAGGAGCCTATTTTAGGCCATAGAGTGCTTTCACTAGTCTGCACACCTGATGTTCTTTTCCAACAACCTTGAAACCAGGAGGCTACGTCATGTAGACTTCTTCCTTCAACTCACTGTTGATGAAGGCACTCTTAACATCCATCTGATGGACTTTCCAACAAAACTAAGCTCTAAGGCAAGGACAAGCCGTATGGTACTCATTTTGGTTGTAGGAGCAAAGGTCTCCTCATGTCAATGCCTTCTTTCTGTGAGAACCCCCTAGTAACGAGACGAACTTTGTACTTGTCAAGGGTTCTGCCAGCTTTGTACTTGACTTTATACACCCATTTGCAGCTAATGAGCTTCTTCCTTAGAGGAAGATCAGAAAGATCCCAAGTGTTATTCTTCAGAAGACTATGATGTTCAACTTCCTTAGCCTTTTCCCACTTAGGAATCCCTTTAGCCTCAATATATGTTTGAGGCTCAAAAATACTATGAATGTTGGCCTTGAGAGCAAAGTTGACTTTATTTTGTTGCTTGCTCTTGTTTTTGGAAGACCTACCCTCGATGAGCTCATCAAGACGAAGACCACTCATGGTTTTAGCCCACCATTTAGGCCGAAGAGTAGAAGAATCAACATCAGAGGCAGGAGGAATAACTGGAACATGATCTGGAACAGGTTCAATAGGAGGAACATCATCTAGAGGAAGTTCAGGTAGTGGATCATCAAATTCAGAGTTTGCATCATCCCTCCCATCAGGTGAATCAAATGGAAGACAAACACCCAAATCAGTGGCCTTCAAAGGATGATCCTTAGAAGTACAGATGAGGAAAGCTGAAAAGGTCCTTGTTCTTCATCAAAGACAATATCACGACCAAAGATAAGATGATCGATGTCTACATCAATAAACCGGTAAGCCTTATGGTTGTCACTGTACCCTATGAACATAAGTTTCTGACTCTTGGAATCCAACTTGGAGCACTTGGCATCTGGAATCCAAACATATGCTAAAGAGCCAAAAACTTTCAGATGACAACCTAGGTTCGCGACCAGTCTAGGCTTCCTCAGGGTTCTTCCCCTTAACAGCCTGTGTGAGAGACCCATTAAGGAGATAGACTGCAGTGAATACTGCTTCTACCCAAAATTTCTTAAGAACACTCCTGTGTTCCATCATTGACCTAGCCATTTCAGTTATAGTGTGGTTTCGACATTCAACAACGTTGTTTTGCTGAGGAGTGTAAGGTGTGGTTAACTGGCATTTGATGTCGTGCGTATCACAGATTTGGAGAAAGCAGTAGAACAAAACCCCCCACCATTATCTGACCTAAGAGTGACTATAGGACAACCTAACTCTTTTTCTACTAAGGCCTAAAATTTTTGGAATTCAGTAAACACATCTTATTTCTATTTAAGAAAGTACACCCACATTTTATGACTGAAATCATTAAAAAAAAGCAAGAAATACCTGGCACCAGTAACAGAAGATGTATTCATTGGACCACATACATGAGCGTGAACCAACTGCAATACCTTTGAGGCTCGCCATGACTAACCATCCTTGAATGGTGTCTTGTGCTACTTCCCAACCTAACAAGCTCCACAAACTCGGTGATGCCGAGTCAGAATCTCAGGAGAATCTCAGGCAAGCCAAGAACTAGACCCTCTTGAACAAGCTGAGCAAGATAGTGAATGTTTAGGTGGGCATACCATTGATGCCAAAGACTACTGATAGAAGATGATTGAGCTGCAAAGACATGCTCAAGAGAATCACCTGAATCCACAAGTCTGTACAGACCATGATTCTCAATGCCAACAAACACAGTAGTGCGAGTCACATGATCAACAACTAAACACTTGCGTGAACTAAAGATCACGTCAAGCTGAGGAGAATGCCGCTTAATCTGGCTCATTGAGAGAAGATTTAGCTCCATACCAGGAATGTAGTATACATTGAGGAATATGAGATTCCTCCCACTAGACCGTATGTGCACGTTGCCTTTGCCGACAACAATATACTCTTCTCCTCCAAAAATGACTGAATCGGTGAAAGGTGAAGTCTGTGAACCAATCACCCCGATGAGTGAAATGTCGAGAAGCACCAGAGTCTATGTACCAAGCATAAGACTTCACATGATCTGTAGGGCATTTCGCCATGAAAACATAAAATGCAGATTCTTTCTGCACTGAGTGCTCTGCGGCATTGGACTTAGGCTGAGACCCTCCTTGCTTTCGCTATTAAGAAACAAGCCGATTTTGACAATCCTTTATCAAGTGACCAAACTTGTGGCAGTAGTTACACTGAACTTTCTTCTTCTTCGAGCTATCCTGAGATTGACTGGAGCCTTTTTGCTGAGCTGATTGAGATTTTCCTTTATCCTTGTGAAAGGATTTGGCTGCGAAGATTTGTTCTGAGGAGGATGAAGTATCACTGCTCCCAAACTGTTGTTTCCAATGATTTTTTTGCAAAAGTTTGGTCCACAAGTCTAAAAACTTTAAGTCAACATTAGTTGCAGTAATGTTGAGTGTTTCGATGAAGTGCTCATAGGATTGAGGTAGAATCTTCAGAGTTATTGCTACCATATCCTCTTCCTTCATTTTCCGACCAATGGGCTCTATTTGATCTCGAATGCCCTTTATCTTTGTGAGATGCTCTTGTAAGAACATACAGTCATCCATCATGATAGAAAATAGCTGGTTCTTTAGGAAGAATGCACATTTCTTATCTAGTGTCTCTTGGAGATCCTTAAAAATAGTCCTGATTTCTGCAACTATCTTGCCAGATGGCACTTGTGGTAGTTGATCATCAATAACTGAAAGCTTGATAAGCATGATTGCTTCTCAGTTGCACTTGTTAAACTTATTTTGATCTTGTCTAGGTCCTGTAGGATGAGACTCTTTAGCCAAAAAGAGCTCATCTAGACGACGATACCCAAAGATAGTCATCATCCGCTGCTTCCATGTGTTGTAATTTTTGTTGTTGAATCGTTGACTGTCTTCCAAAAATATGTTGGTCAAAGATGCCATTGTGTACGGTTTCCAAGACACAGAAAATGAGAAATCATAAAGAGGCAAAAAACAGATGATGAAATTTGAGGGACTGATCCCAATGCGCAAATAGAGGTAGATTCAGGTATAAACTTTAAAAAATATGAAGTACGACTAACACAAATCCCAATGTACAATTGTTTCACAGACCTAGAAAATTTTGACGAAGACCCAAAAATCTTCGCAAAAAACCCACAAAGAATCTGTACGTAAAATTTTAATCCGACCAAAAAAATTTGAAGGTTTTTCAAAAACCCTAGCCGACTTAAAAATTGGTTCGAATGCAAGAGCCTGTAAATGGTTTGCAGAAAAAATGAAGCCCTAGCCGTCAAAGGAGAACGACTTTGTAGAAACAAAATGCGTGGGTCACACGTTTGCAAAAGACGGCTCGATTGTTGCACAAATACAGGCCAGACGAATCTAAAAGGTTTTGCGCATAGTCTTAGATAGAAGAAATACATCGTTCTACAATTCTTGTCTTCAAGACGACACACAAAAATGCCCAGAAATAGAGGCGAAATAAAACAACCCACAAAATGACACTAAAAATGCAGACGCGAGTCGAGAAATCCGTGAAAGCTGCACAAACCTAAAAGAAACCAGAAGCCGTCGCACACAGGAAAAACCCCATCGGTTTGCAAAAACGACAAAAGATGACCACGAAGCAGAAGAAAAAAAAACGAAATCGTGTTTTTGCTAGGTTGTGTTTTTTGGAGAAATCCCTGTTTGCAAAATAATTTAATAAAGGCTTCCAAAACCCTCAAAAACACACAAAACTCAGGCCCGAAAAACCTTTCGATGGGTTTTCAGAACCCTTGAAAAACAAATTTTGATTTTCAAAAACTTAAAAAAAATTCGTTCGAAATTTTTAAAATTCAAATTTCGTATCCCAAGCTCTGATACCATGTTTTGGTAAATAATTGAATGAATTATGAAATAATCAAACCGATCTTTTAAAGAATTACAAAACATATGTTTCTATAACGAAACACTCGTAAAATAGAAACTATCTAATATTTACATTGTTACAATATTGACCAATAAATAGTAAATAATAAAGATATTATTCTAATACTTGGAACGATAATTGTATTATACTTCTCCATGTCGCTTCTCTTTAGTCGATCTATCTGCATATTGTGTTGTACTATCTGCATATTGTATTGTTACTTATTAATCTTCGACCATAATTGGGTATATAGGTTTTCATGTATGATCGACATTTTGTTGCTTTTGCTTATGTTAACACTTAGGCATTTACCGTAATCATTATTCATTTATTGATTGCCTTTTAGTATCATTTCATAATGACCTTGTCTTCAAAGTAATTGGTTCCATGGAATTTTTCTCATAATATTATCGATTATTGGGATGTTGTAATTCTGATGAAGGTACGATCACATTAATTTCTTTAGAACTTGTAGAGAATTATAACAAGGAATTCCATTGGGCTTATTGACTATTTTTAGCTATCTCTATTTTTAGACTAGTGTGTTATTTTGAGAGAACTCTATCTTTAGAAAAGTTTATTTTTTGAACTCTTTACATGCAAGTGATGTGAACTTTCTTTTAAATAATCTTAACCATTAGTCTATTGGCAGTAGCATGATTTTAGATTTAGAATTAGTGGATAGGATAGTTTGTAATAATGTTTGCATTGCATGTGATCAAGCTATTTCTAGACTGGTAGCAGTTATTTTTTTCAATTTATTTTCATAGTAGCAATTTATTTTGAGAGAACTCTATCTTGAGAAAAGTTTATATTTTGAACTCTTTACATGCAAGTGATGTGAACTTTCTTTTAAATAATCTTAACCATTAGTCTATTGGCAGTAGCATGGTTTTAGATTTAGAATTAGTGGATAGGATAGTTTGTAATAATGTTTGCATTGCATGTGATCAAGCTATTTCTGGAGTGGTAGCAGTTATTTTTTTCAATTTATTTTCATAGCAACATTTTGTAACCTTATATATAAGTGCCATTTTGTAGTTAGTTTCTTAATAGTATTCTTCATGTCTATTATTGCTAATATTATTGTTCACTGAGTAATGTTCTTTGAAGTTAATCATTTTGTGAATAAAGTAAATCTAATAATTAAACAAGCTCTGTATTGTGGATGTTCTTAGAAGAAATATTGTGCCTTTGCCCATAATCTTTCATACTTCAGTCTTTTATATTTACGATTTATTCAGTTTAGTTTCACTCATGATTTTTAATCTCTGTGTTTAATTGAAAATATAGGCATTCTTTAGTTGTATTAAATTACTTTCTGAATGTAGATAGCTTTTATATCCAAACTCTCTTGTGACATCTTGTCTAGCGCACAAGTGTTAAATCACCTTGTTCCTTGATTGAAAAACAAAATGATGGATTTTTTTATTCAGTTTGTTTTTTTGCATACTCAAAATCCTTAGATTCTGGATCAAAAGAGATCTTGCCCATATAATTTTCAGAACAATTTATTGTACACATCGTTATGTTTTGTGTCACATCGTAAGCTCTGAATTAAAATGCTAACACTAACATACATGAATGATCACAACAATTGATGACTAAATGAAGATGACATGATTTATATCTCGCTTTTCTTGGAATCTTTTTTGAATCACAACATGTTTGTGAATTCTGAAATTTCACCTTTGTCAATGCCTTTTTGAAGATATCAGCAAACTGTTGGACATTCCTATAGCAATCAAATTTAATCACACAGTCCTGATCAGCTGTCTGATATAATTATAATGCAGTTTCATGTGTTTGATCCTTTCATGGAAGATGGGGTTCTTGGCTAATTTACTTAGCGCTCTGTTTATAACATCTCAACAATGTAGAATCCCACCATCAAAATCTCAACTTACTGTCCTTCTCATGCAAAGTTCTTTCTGTTTCTTTCTGTCCAGTAACTAACTGCAATTATATTCTCTTGCTCAGTGCAATAGTGCTCTATTTCTTACTTGTCCAAGCAATAGTATATAATCCAAAACGATTGAACAATCCAGATAGTGCAACTACATAATACAGAGTAAAAAGTGAATTTTGATGAATTATGAGTTCTTATTTCTGTTAAATTCTAGTTCAGTTAGAGTATTTATTTCTTGAGCTGAATATTCCTTGCACTCTTTCTATTCTAATTTATTTGCAAGGAAAATATCGGTACAAATGTATGCATTTTTTATTTTTTTGGTGATCTTTGGATTTGTTTGAACATGAATAATGATGAGTTTTCAAATGGTACATTTATGTATTCTGTGAAATTTTTCATTGTTAAAAATTGGAAATATATTTGAGATATTGAAATTGGATAGAATTTGGTGAACATTTCTATTTTTATGTGTTCTCACGTCTCTTTCTAAGGTTTTAGTATATATTGTATTTTGGAGAACATCTAATTATAGAAATCTTATCTGTTTTGTGACTTGTCAGATGAAAAATGATGGAGATTTTCTTTACATGCTGGCAGATGCTGCTGTAATGGCGGTATGTATATCTGCCTATTTGCCTGATAAAGGTTCAATATTCAGTTCATGCTAGTGGAGTTGTCATGTGGAGAGACATCTTGATGTTCAGATTGAAATTCACTCTATTTATGTTCTAATTCTGCAGTTCCAGTATGGAAATCCAGACACACTTTGCTCTCCTCTTGTCAAAGCCAATGCATCAGGAAATAATCTGCTGGTATGCTTAACCCATGAATTTCTCTTGACTGGTATGTTTAACTCCATTCTTGAGCAGAAAAGGTCATTTCTGTTAAAGTAATGTCTCAAAAAGTTGGACCAACATATAATGTGATTTGTGCCTTCATGGCATATTCCATGCATAAATCCATGTTATAACGTGCAACTTGGTAAAAGGTAAATCTTCAATAGTGAGGCCAAATAATATGATCGATTTCTTTACCATGCCACTTGAAAAATAAAAAAAATGAGTTTTTTTTCTTTAGTTCTTGCAAAAACCAGTGTTTTGAAAAAGTTCCGAATTCTGACTTCATAGTTGGCCTCTGATCTGTGCTTTATAAGCAAAGTACATATTCTGAGTAGCTGTAGTTGTGACCACTGCCAAGAAAATGGATGAAACAGTGAATTATTCCAGCCAACTTGAGGTCTTCCTTGGCAGCCTTTGGTGGCCATGACAGTATTCCTTCTCAAAATTCTTTTTGTGCTTACCATTAAGGTTGATTGTGTCTCTTTAACAGCTCTAAATGACCAGGGAATGTAGTCTTCTGAGTATTCTTTCTGCATATATGCATCATGAAATTTTGTTCTGGAAGAAAATTATTCGAAGTTATTATTTCTAATCAATTGTTTGACTTCATCTCTTGGAGCCATTATGTCTTCTTGCACTTCCTAAGACATTGCTAAATTCTTGATTCTTGATCTTTTAAGAGAATGCAATTCAGCATTTTTAAGAGTTATCTCATTTCCTTACAGAATGCTGTACATGTTTTAATGTATTTGATCAATCTGTTTATATGGTATGATAGAGGTAATTTTCTTATTATTCAATTGCTCATCTAAAATACTCAGAAGAAGCTGGCACTTATATATTTAAGATATCACCCATAAGAAAAAAGAAGAATAATACCATTGTTTTCAACAAATAATTGTACTTTTTTTTGAGTTGGGTGAATCTTGGTTAATCATTGGGCTAAGAAGCCCTCTCTGAGCGGTATTTATTCTGCCCAAACCCACCTGGCTTTTTCACCTAACCTCATCTCGGTTTTGGCCTACATCATCACAGCCATACATCATCACAGCCATGTTAACACGGTAGTAATGCTCAGTGGTAATTGAAAATTGGTTATCATCATGGCATAGCTCCATTACCACTAGATCATGGCCTGCTGGATTACTGATAATGATAGAACTTAAAATGTGAAAAGAATTTTTTCAATATCCAACCAACCAGCTGCTGCTTCTATGAAGTTGTAAACATTTCTTTAGTATAAAGTTTGAATATTTAGATTTTTTGAGCAAGCAGGCTTTTATTTCTACCCATCTGCCATTTTCCTGTTGTAACTTCTGTAATTATTTGTACAACAAATTTACAGGATTCCACTTAAAAGTTCATACAACCTGTTTCTACATGCCATAAGTATTTCATTCTTATACATCACAAGTAGCATGTAATAACAATCTCTGTGTGTGAGATACCGTGTGTGTGTGTGAGAGAGAGAGAGAGAGAGAGCCGTGGATTCTTGTTAACACAAATTTTCTGACTTGTTTGTGTTTGTTTTGGTGAATGAATGTGGTATAATTGTAATGTTTGATATGACAATATAATGTAGCAAATAAAAGATATTGAAATAATAATTTTTCCAACTCAAAACTGAAATTGCATTGAAAATATATAGCTGAAAATTCCAGATTTTTATATCAGCTTAGATACTCAGTATTTTCACAAAATATCAACAACTCAGTTCATAAAATATTCCCTATTATCCAAATCAACAATACCCAGAAAAACTAGGATTTACAATTAATAAACTCATAGGTAAACATGCCTTGAAACCCTCTGAAAGGATGAATAACAACGACAAATGAATCACTTGAAATCTGATCAACAATGGCTGCAATAATGAAGCTACAGGTCTGCATTAGATGAAACTTAAAAAATGCTTCAAACCCTTGCACAAATCTGCTACTTGTGCTCAGATTGGACTCCCAGATGAAGCCCACACTATGGCAATGATTCAGCAGATCTCTCACAGCCTCAAGATTGCAATTACAATTCAAGATTGCAATTACAATGAAGATTTTTTTGTTCTTCAAAGCATAAAATTGGCTGAAACCCTTGGTTTCTCTTCTACAGTCACAAATTCCCAAAGCATAGTAAAAAATGATCATCAATAATGAGGTTGATTTGCTTTTTGATGTGCTTTTATAACTCCAATCTCCTTAATAGCATTTAAATCCACTTTTAGGTTTTTAATAGGACTTTATAAAATACTTTAATATTTTGGCCTCCAAAATATAATCCATTAATTGCACTTTAAGTCACTTAAATGAAGGGTCATGACCTCATTGAATATAAAGTGACTTTTTAACCTTATAAATAATTATTAATAAAGTAATCACTTTATTAATAATTAAAATAACATAACTCCACAAATAATCATTATTTCTCAATTCCGTCTGAACCAGGGAGTTAACTATTATGTCCACTATGCACCCAACTGCCTTACTAAAAATAGTAAGGGTCCCTCTCTATCAACCCATGACCCGCTATAATTAGTAAATCCCTGAATACTTGATCAACAAATATGCCAAGGGTCAATACTACAACTGAGGCCGGTCCAGGTGCTCTGCCAAATATAGAAACTGCATGAAACTGACTTACTATTAATGGTAAGTCTTTGAATAACTGCTCAAGCCCATGATGCCAAATCTCAATACTGCATCACAACATGTTCAGGTGCTCTTCTAAAGATAGAAATGTTGACTTTCCTGAAATAGGTACTTACTATAAATAGTAAGTGTGCCAAACTGAACCAAACAACGAGCAATCTTGTACATCCCCGACCACTGGTGTGGGAAATTGGCCCACTAAACTGCCAACCGAGACCCTCTAACCAACTGACTTAGCCTACGAGGGCCACTGATAGGCTAATCCAAACCACCAACCATGTTGAGCTAAAAAGGGGACATTATAGTCCGCCCTTCTTGAAATTACTGGTCCCCAACCAATCTCAGAAACAAATAACACTCCATTCCACCCGGATCCCAAGAGTAGAACTGTGTAATGTCCCTGTGATCACTAACTAGCTCCTATAACATTATCACCAACACAACTGACAGAAGCTGCCAAACTGAAACGAACCTGACTGTAGATGTCGCAGGAGTGAACATCTCATAGGGAAGCAACTCGGATGGCTGACAAAGCTTGCTTCCCAAAACTGCGCAAGGTAAGCTGTCATACACAGTCCAACCCATGCGCAACTAAACTGTGCATCTGAAAGGGGTCATGCACATGAGGGTCAAAAGTAAAACTACATGTACTCGAAACCATGTACACATCCCAAAACTCCTCTGTGAACCTTGTCTGAAATCCCGATGCACTAGAAGGATCCCAAACTCTGAACAAAAGCTTGTCAAGAAGTACATCCTCAAACTTTACTGCTCAACTCTTAACTTAGCTTTATCGTGCCCAAAGTGGTGAAGCCAATCAATGGGACCTGCCCAACAGCAGTGCTAACCTTGTCATTACTCGGGTCCCAAAGCACACTGTACTCATATCCATCTGTACTATGGAGATAAGAACATCCGAAAATGTATGTATCACTACCACTATCTCCATCCTCTGCAAGGCTCCCATAGATGCGTCGACTCTACAAGTAATCCAACTTGCAGCCACTGATCCCATCTATTGCAGATGGAAAATACTAATCCCTCAAAGGATGGTACAAACTCGGAGCCAATCCACACCGATGCATCATTAAATCCTCTCTGCGTGGATCAAAAAAGTAGTGATGAGTACTCTTCCCAATATAGTCACGATAAAAAGCTCCCACCTCAGTCAAACGCTAAGTGTCATTGTCCTGAATATAACCTCTATCATTTGACTCATCACCAATAACACCTGCAGTGGATGTAACCATAGGAGAACCTGATGTAACATGTGGTCCTCCGTTGCTCTCTACAGATGCACTCATCCTATCTGAAACTACTGCACCTGTGCCTGTAATGGATGTAGCCACATGCCCACTACAACCATCATCACAACCCGTGGATGTCAAATCATCAACAACTGCCCCTGTAGGAAATTGAACTGTATCTGAAGCTGGTGAAGACTATGCCAACCTCAACTCCACGGTCATTTCCTCAATCCGTGACTGAGACTCATGAAAGGCCAATTGCACTCTCTCCAATGAATCCATAGTCACTCCCAGCTCATGGGTGAGCTCATCTACCTCCTCCGTTCCCCTCAGCGCATCATAGAAAATGCAACAACACTCGAGAAGGTAGTCTCTGCCAGCTAACAACTGTAGATAGTTTTGTTTCATTAATCTGATGGCTTCTAGGAGTGTATGAAACTCTGTAAGGGAAAGGCTACCATCACAATGCTCATCTGACATAGGAGTACCCCAACCAAATATAGCTAACATTTGACGAGCAACATCAAAATGCTCAATGGTTGTGACAATCTGACTATCATTCACCTTTAGTTGCCCAACCAATTGATGTCTCTTAAATTCTTGGCACTCATGCAAGCTCTTTGACCCACAATCCGCACTGTGATATGAAGTTGTATCAACATTGCTCACCTCAGGACAAATAGCATCACGTGTGCTATCATCTCCGCTCATATCAACAACCGAGGTACTGTTGCTAATCACCTCAAAGGATGACTAATCTGATAAAGTGGAAGTTGCTGCTATAACAGTCTCCTCACACACCCACTTCCCATGTAACTGCAAGTCCGTGTAAGTCGCGATCCTGGGACCTATTACCAACCAAGAATTCTCTGATTCATTTTCTAAAGTCTGATATGAAAAATCACTCACTGTAGCATGGGTCTGCATCATAATTTGTATCACTAGTACCCAAATCTCGAGTACCAACATCATCCACATGTGAACTCTCTGATGTTTCAGGCTGATGCAAACACCACTCATTGCTATCATGAAAATCAGAATTGTTAGAGCTTGTATTTTCCTTGCAATCCTCATATTTGACACTCATCTTGTGAATCAAGAGTCAATGTGACACCCACAACATCTTCCTCACTTGCCTTGCCATCAACACCATCATTATGCTAAGGCAAGGGATTGCTGTCATAAAAATAAGAACCATTATTGGTATTTGAATAAGTGTTTTCCTCTTTCTTCTTTGCAAACAAAGGATCCAAGATTTCCGGATGTTGTATAAACCCAAATATATTTTTATCGTAATCCCAAAAGGCATTATTATAATCCTATAGGGCATGCATGATCTTTGGCATAAGATTCTGTATAGACTTTGTTTTACCCATGATTCACACAAACCCTCTATCTTGAATGTAAGAGGCCTCCCCCACAGGATGACAGGAAACCGCTCTGATACCACTGCAGGAACCCTCTCCAAGAGGATTCTTGTAAATACAATTTTTCTGACTTGTTTGTGTTTGTTTTGGTGAATGAACGTGGTATAATTGCAATGTTTGATATGACAATATAATGCAGCAAATAAAAGATATTAAAATAATAATTTTTCCAACTCAAAACTGAAATTGCATTGAAAATACACAGCTGAAAATTCCAGATTTTTATATCAGCTTAGATACTCAGTATTTTCACAAATTATCAACAACCCAGTTCCTAAAATATCCCCTATTATCCTAATCAACAATACCGAGAAAAAATAGGATTTACAATTAATAAACTCATAGGTAAACATGCCTTGAAACCCTCTGAAAGGATGAATAACAACAACAAATGAATAGCTTGAAATTTGATCAACAATGGCTGCAATAATGAAGCTACAGGTCTGCATTAGATGAAACTTAAAAAATGCTTCATACCCTTGCACAAATCTGCTATTTATGCTCAGATTGGACTCCTGGATGAAGCCCACACTATGGCAATGATTCAGCTGATCTCTCAGAGCCTCAAGATTGCAATTACAATGAAGTTTTTTGTGTTCTTCAAAGCATAAAAATGGCTGAAACCCTTGGTTTCTCTTCTACAGTCACAAATTCCCAAAGCATAGTAAAAAATGATTATCAATAATGAGGTTGATTTACTTTTTGATGTGCTTTTATAACTCCAATCTCCTTAATAGCATTTAAATCCACTTTTAGGTTTTTAATAAGACTTTATAAAATACTTTAATATTTTGGCCTCCAAAATATAATCCATTAATTGCACTTTAAGTCACTTAAATGAAGGGTCATGGCCTCATTGAATATAAAGTGACTTTTTAACCTTATAAATAATTATTAATAAAGTAATCACTTTATTAATAATTAAAATAACATAACTCCACAAATTATCATATTTCTCAATTCCGTCTGAACCTGGGAGATAACCGTTATGTCTACTATGCACCCAACTGCCTTACTAAAAATAGTAAGGGTCCCTCTCTATTAACCCATGACCTGCTATAATTAGTAAATCCCTGAATACTTGATCAACAAAGATGCCAAGGGTCAATACTACAACTGAGACCGGTCCAGGTGCTCTGCCAAATATAGAAACTGCATGAAACTGACTTACTATTAATAGTAAGTCTTTGATTAACTGCTCAAGCCCAGGATGCCAAATCTCAATACTACATCACAACATGTTTAGGTGCTCTGCTAAAGATAGAAATGCTGACTTTCCTGAAATAGACACTTACTAATTACTTACTATAAATAGTAAGTGTGTCAAACTGAACCAAATTGAAGAGTAATCTTGAACATCCCCGACCACTGGTGTGAGAAATTGGCCCACTGAACTGCCAACCGGGACCCTCTAACCAACTGACTTAGCCTACGAGGGCCACTGATAGGCTAATCCAAACCACCAATCATGGTGAGCTAAAAATGGGACATTACAAGAGAGCATGTAATAACAGTGTGTGTGTGTGTGTGTGTGTGTGAGAGAGAGAGAGAGAGAGAGAGAGAGAGAGAGTTGTTCTTTTGTTGGGTTTTCATAAGATGTTTGTGCAGACTCCTTTGTAGACTTTGAATAAACTGCTTCTACATTTCTAATTCTAACAATATTGATTTCTTTTATTTCAAATCTCTTTAGTAGCAAATAATGACTTATTCTTTTCTCTCTTCTTTTTACAAAAAAGACTTTAACATGGCTGTATTTGTTGGGTTTTGATAGGATGTTTATGCAGAATATGTTAAAAACTTTTTCTTTGGGACTTTTGGAGTAAGCATTGAAACATATGACCAAGAATTCTTGAAGAAGACTACTGTCAGTGCAGAGAGTAGTAAGTGTCTAAGGAATGGCGGAATCTATGCTTGAAATTGGGATCTTACCATTGCAACTGTTGGATGATTAGTATATACTATTTTTATTCTACTCTTCAAAAGTAACATCTGCTGCATAGATATTCATTTTGCATAAAGTTTTAAATGTTCCTTGTGTTCTTTCAGGTGATCGATTATGGTGGTATCAGGTTTGTACTGAAGTTGCATACTTTCAGGTTGCCCCATCAAATGATAGTGTACGCTCATCGAAAGTGGACACAAAGTAAAGATGGAATGCTTTTTACTATTTTTCTTGCTTTTCTGATAGATATATTGTAACTAATCTTCAAGGCTTATAATATCTTCCTAGTAATCTCTGTTTGATAGTACCTTGGAAATAGGGGAATAGAAATGATGGGAATGTTGAAAAATAAATTCTTTATATCGTTTTGAAAAAAACTGTAGGCTACATGTATTGTTTTAGATTTACAATTTACAGATCAAAAAGACAGATTTTCCAGCCATTCTAGCATGGACACATTTGCTCAGTTTATTATTCAAATTTGTTAAGTTTCTTAGCTAAGACACCTCAATTCATCTGTTTAAACGCAAGTTAGAAGCCCTTTTAGGATTTGAAATGTGGAACTATAATCTGATATCATGCAATTGTGTCAATGTTTATGTCTGATTAATCAGGATCCTCTTCCTTTGCCGATGACCTTACACTCAAGAACCAATATTCTATGAAATATATTGTGTTACACAATCAATTTTTTATATGCTTTAAGCAGCATAACTGTAGGCTCTATGGATAGTTGTGCTTAATTCTGACTATGATCTCACGAATATTGTTTTGTATAACTTTGTCCTCTGCACGAGGAAACATTTGTAGAGCAGTTGTACATATTTTTCTAAAGTGAATGTACCAATTATAAAACAAAATAATAAAATGGGTTGACTTAGTAGACAGAATAATTGAAGCAATATAATCAAAGGGTGGCCTTGTAGTATGTTACCGATCAACCCACATGACTGCTAAATTCCATAGTTCCATGGAGTTTTGGAATGAGCAGACAGGGGGGGATGGGTTCTAGGGATGGGGGGACCAATGACCTAAATTTATGGATGGTGGTTAATATAATATATAATAATAAATATATATTTAATACATATAATATATACTATTTTTTAATATATTAGTAATAAACATATTATTGATAATATATAACTTTTCTGATCCATAATCTAATCCATAAATTTTAATTTTTAATATATATTATATACAACATACTTAAATAATTGATAAATATTATAAAAATACTATTATTACTAATAAATATTTTAAATGTTAACTGCACTGCCCATATATTTGACATCAAACTCCAAAGTCTAAACAAAAGCAAGAACAAATGTAATGACTTCATAGCATATATTAAAGATGAATCCCGAATGGTACAAAATTATGCAGTTGCGGTTGTGGGTCCAATTAAGGACTAAAAAAAAACACAGCTAAAACAAAACTCAAACACAACCCATTGAGGAATAATAGAAATTCACACAAAGAACTAAATTTTTTTGGTTCAACAAATAGCTTCAAGAGCTTGGATACATCCTAAGTATCAGTATTTTGATAAAAAACTGTAGATCTTAGGGATGTCACTTTCCTAATCTGCTTTCAACTCCCAAACTGCTACTAGATGATTGTTGCTTCCCCAGAACCTGCTCATGTCATATCAAGCTTGTCTCTTGATAGATGTGGAAATGGATCGCATTGATGGAAAATGTAATACAGCATCAGAGGCGCGTGTGATAAGGACCAACGGTCCCAAAATCAAGTAATTTGATCTTTAATTGACCTTGGGATTGAAATTGTCATCTTGTGTAGCATGCAGACTCATTGGAATTGTTCAGGAAAACCACATTTGATATACCTCGAGCTAGGAGTCTCGAAATTTAATGTAGCTCCTTACATGACCTCTCTTATGACAGTACAAAGTAGGTACAATTGGAATTGAACCAACTTTCAAATACTTGGTGCAAAGTTCAAACTGTGTACCATTATACATTGATGTTCAGTAGTGCTTCCTAGAGATAGGAAACATGAATGTAGCAATCAAAATCACATGAAATTTTATTGGATTGTTTAGAATGTTTTTTGGACTTATGGTGCAAACTGCATCCAAAGATCTTTGAAATTTGCAACTGCACATTGCTAAAGGTTGACTGGGTTTGCGGTTATAGATATGAAGCTTTATATCAACAAATGTAAGTATAGTGAGTTTTAGTGTCACGTACTTGACGCCCACCACTACATAACATTTCAAAAACTAGAAAATTATGTATAAAACAACAAATATCAAAAGAAAATATTTTGGTCGCTGCAAGATTGCTCTTACTATAGAAGTAGATTGCAAGATCTCTGACCTTGGCCTTTCCCAACCTCGGCCTTTCCCAAATTTGTTTAAAATCATGCATGATATTAGGGCAATTTTTTTTTAAAGAAAAGTATATATTAATATGTCAAAACTATATGCTTTTCTATTGCACTTTAACAACTTTTTTTTTAAGGAAAGTAAACTTTTTTTAACAAAAATACAAGCCATTTATTTGTTAATTTTTCTAACAAATCACATTGTTTAGCATAAATGATGCCATTGATATGCAACTATCGTGCCAAATTACAATTCCAATGCCTAAAATAGCTTGAGTGGTGATGTCTTTGTCATTAACCTTGTAAATCATTAAAGAGTAATAAGGGTGAAAATGATTTTGGGAGAGACAATTACCCCCCACATCTTGTAACATTGCTTAAAATGCTTAAAAAATAATGCTTGCTAAATTTTGATTGTAGAGGTGACAATTATGCAGCTTGGAAAACTGAAGTCTGAACTTAACTCATGTTTGAATATCTTTAAGATGTTATTTGCTGCATCATTAGATCAACTCAAATTGGGGACAAATGAAGAGTAGGGCAATTCCCTTTCCTATAGTTTCCCACCCCCCTACCATTCTATAGGCTAGTTGGGTGGGGGGCTAAAGGGGCCGGAATCATCCAGCATTCAATGTCATATCTTCCCGCGGCCTCAATACATGAATAGACGTATCTGTGCCCGATCATGGCACAAGGAGAGAGGAGAATGGCCGAATCCATCCGCTTCATCAATTACCAATTCCAATTCGTGGGGTGGTCGAGGCTCTTTTCTCTCTTATTGCATAACAGTGACCTGGGGCCCCTACCATTCTGTGATTAAGGCAAATTAAGAGGCCAAATTTATAATTTTGTTTAAAGTTTCCAATACGGCTCAACGCCACATTTGAACGACCACATTTGCCAAAAATAGCTTGGGATTGTCCCAAGATAGTATATGAGCCCAAGAATTAGAATCAAATTCTCCATTTGCAATGTCATTTACATCGTTTACAAATGGAAGATGATGAAAAATTGAAGGCGAGTTGCAAAACTAAGAACATCGCTGCAAGTGTTAGGGGAAATAGTATAATATGACTCTCTTATACTCATTTTGTTGAGAATGTTGCTACCTACCTTTCATGTGTTTGTCACTTGTCTCAATGTGCCTAACAAAAAGCCATAATTTGAGGATTTGGTGAATTTTTTTCAACAAGAAGTGACAATTCACTATGAGATCTTATATTCTCTAGACAATTAGGTTGTCACATCTCAACAAAAGGGAAAGAAGTCTAAATGCTTGAGTTGCCCATTAGGTTCATCGAACTTGAAACAAGATATTTAATTTGCACAAAAAAAGAAGTGTCTCAATTGTGAGAAGGAATACAATCTCTAAGGATGTTATAATTTCTTTGCCAATGGTGAATGAAGCTAGAACAAGCCACAAGATATTTCTTAGGGGTTCAAGAAGAAAAGTCCTTGTTGTCTTAAAAAGCACAAGCAACATAGAAATGTTTTTGCTATTAAGGATCAGCAATATAGAAATGTTGCCACAACGGGTTATTTTTGATTAAAAAGAATCTTTGTATGTTGTAGAGACTTAGGCTTCTACTTTTAATATTCTTATTTGGTATGTTGATTTTGGTGCCTCTAGACACTTGATAGGTGAACAAGAGTGTTTCTATAAGCTTACCCCATCAACTTCATATGGGCAAGTTTCCCTTGGTGATGACGCATTTGATTAAGTTTAGGGTATTGTGGATATTTCTTTATCACTCAAGACTCAAAAGTGTTGCCTTGCAAAGGCTTTCTACATTTTAATGTGCACAAAGAACCTCTTGTTTGTAAGTCAATTGCTAGAGCACAACATGAAGGTTGAATTTGACAAATATAATGGTAAGAAATTGTGTCTCATTTGTGACAAGACTCTTCCCTTAGGGTTGGTAAAATGTTTCAATTGGTTGATGTTACCCACAAAGACAAGGTTCTTGAAGTAAAAACAAACTCATCCACTACTGTTTAGCATAGAATATTTGGTCATCTTAGTTTGAGGTATCCTTTTGCATTGAGTAAACAAGATATGCTATGAGGACTTCCTCTTATGAGAAAAATAGATGTTCCATCCTTCACTTGTCTTGTTGGGAAACAATATCAGGTTCAGTTTTCTACTACAAAAACATCAGCCTTCGGTCTCTTAGATTTGTTGCACATCGAACTGTGTAGGCATATGACACCTAACATTATCATGCCTAGTATTTTTTTGTGGACGATTACTCTAGAAAAATGTGGGTCTATTAGTTGACTGACAAAGATCAAGCCTTGAAAAATTCTAAAAATCATCTAATCGTTCCCTTAAGGTCATTTGCTTAGATTGAGGGCAAGGATTCACCAAAACTACCTTCAACAACATGGGATGAAAAGACATTTGACCACAAAAAACATGCCTCGACAAAATGGTGTTGCAGAGAGGCATATTTGTACCGTTGTGGAAATGGCTCAATGCATGTTAAAGGACGTTGATCTGGTTTTTGCATTCTAGGCCAAAGTAGTTCATATGTGCATGAAGTAGGGATTAAGGAGAAGCTCTCCATTTCTCTTTGAGAGTGTTTGGGGTTACAATATTCACGAACAATCCCAAGGTGGAAAGGATTAAGTTGGATGAAAAGTCCTTATAACAAATTTGGATATAATTTGGAATTGAAGGGATATTGAATTTTCGATCCTACAACAAAGTACATTAGAAGTGATTTAGTTTTTGATAAGGAAAAAGAATGGTACACACCTTCCTCACCATCACTTGTAAATCACCAAACACCAAAAATTATGAATTTGATCATGAGGAACTTGAGGACATTCACCGTGTAGCAGAATTAAGTGAAAAACCATGTGAAGATGCTTTCTATCCAATCGATCAATTTCTACCATTGTCCCCACTTGATTCCTTCATCTCTTGGGTACAAAATACTACAAAATACCAAAATGTTACTACCCCACTATGAAAGATGCAAAGGATGAAAGGAAGTTAGGGTAGCAGATAACTTCCTACACTAACCTTGAGAGGAGGGTTATGCAAATCTTTTCAGATCTTTACAATAGTTACAAAAATTAAACAAAAGTTAGTATAAATAGCATACATACCACAAGATAGTGATTTATATGGGGAAAACCCTTTTAGGACAAAAACCCCACACTCACGAATATATTTTAACACTTCCTCTTGTGGTATAGTCACACCATTTTTCTAGGGCATTTTTGATGCCTCTTCCTAGTATTCCACACAAATGGCCTACCACCCGAAAATATGAACTATTACGTTCTACATCACATCCTTGGCATTTCCAATAGTATCCCCCACCTCCTGGAAGCGGTCGTAAAATATCAACATATAACTAGATAGAAAAGAATTTGGATTTGTTTGTGTTCTTGTTGTTCGTTTGTGCCTATGGAAGAAGAGGTAAATGTCATTCTGGTTCCTATGGCAAGAAATTTTATGGACACATTCAAAACAAAAATAAAAGAACGGAAAAAAATAGGTAAAGTAGACAAATAATGTTTCATGTTTGTGAAACAAAAATAGATGGAAAAAATGAAAAAAAAAACTTGTCTTTTAGCCAATAGAAGCTTGCAAATGAGTAGAAATGAAGCTGCAACTCTTGATCAAGCTTCAAAATCGATCTTTAACTCTCTCTGTTTGATGCTAGAAGCCAAACTTTTGCTCAACCTGCAAGAGAAAAACAATAACTTGCAAAAAAAATGAGAAAAAATAACCTCCCTAAGTGTTTTAAAACTCACTTTTATGGTTTCATTTCACTTTTTAGAAGTCATGAACTCCAAAAAAAATTAAACTTTGCAAAAAATTAAAAGGGGGGCCTAAGCATCCGGGTTCGCCTGGGTTTGCCTCGAACGACCCACTGCACCTCTGCGTGCACCCTGGCTGGACCTGCAAGTGTACCAAACCAGGACCTGTACCGGGTTTGAATTAGACTGATATCGGAGGCGTTAGGGACTGAACCCTGCAACTTAGGCTACAAGACTCTCACACAACCTTCATCTCATGCACATAATATATAAGAGATACAATACACGAAAGTTTTAAATTGTCAAATGGTATTACAAAACCATGAGCTAAAGCCATCCAAAAAGCGGTGCCCAACTTATCTCCAATCCCAGATGCCCTATGATGTGTCAAAACACACACCAATAGTTGTAACTTCCTTTTACAACTCATTTAACTGTCCAACATGTTTTTATGTTTCCTATTTCAAGAGACCCAACTTCTAGAGGCCAAAACTTTTGATCTACGTGTTTGATTGATGAATTGTTTGAAGCGTTAGAAAGCTTGTGAAGTGCTCTATCAAGGTATAACCCACTATGCCAGTTACGACCACTTTTGGGCCCATTCGAAGCCTCTAAGGCCTTAAATTGACTTCAAAATTTATAAACAAAACTATCAATAAAAAATACTTCAATATCTTCAAATCTAGAAATGATCTTGCAATGAAAATTACTAACATGCTTATCTAGCCAATCCGTAGCTTTTGGAAAAGTTTTGGACCAATCTATGCTCAAACGTCAACTTACTATAAATAGTAACCTTACTGTAAATGCAAGGTTCTGACACCATTTTTCTAACAAAAATATATGTCTACTTGTGGGATAAAGAATCACAAAAAGTTTATGTTAAAGTGAATTTGGCTCTTATGTGCACGGTCATTCAAAATTCAAAAATAGAAACAATACATCGGGATTTTGAGTCACAACCTTAGAAAGATGCTATGGATATTGAATATTAGGTATTGATGTAGAACAATACTTGGAACCTTGTCTTTTTTCCACTAGGGAAGAAAACTATTGGATGCAAATGGGTCTTCAAAATCAAATGCAAAGTAGATCAGAAAAACTCTGAGTACTTGTGTTGGCTAAATATTTATTAAGTCACTAAGACTACAACTTGCAAAATGTGTGTTTTAGGCAGCAGTATGTGAGATTACTCTCTCCTCTCAGCAATAGGGGAGGCTCCCTTCTTACCGCAGGTGGCTTCAAGTAGAACTGAATTGTAACACATACAGTTCACCTTGCAACAGTAATACCGGTGACTCGATGATTGCCTTAAGAACAATCAAACGAGGCAGCAATTGATTTATCTAAAGATGAAGTGATACAATGAGCTCAAAGTCTCTTGTCCCCACCTCAAATAAGTATTCTATTAATCTATTGTCCACTACTGAAGCCCAAAGTCTTCAGTCCTTGGAGTGTATCAGCCACTACTCTCTATAGTAACCCCGATCTCCTGAAGCACAAAGTCTTCAGAAAACTTGGATTAAAGATGCTCCGATGATATAAACAAAGAAACTATTCA
>MU224136.1:4996575-5057393 GCA_018584345.1 Thuja plicata | reverse complement strand
ATTTGAACAAGGATCAACAAATGCAACATAAGAATACATTCATTGATTTTCAAGACAACAACACAAAGTCTGTCAATCTCTATTCCTTTATTCAAATGCTTAACTCTCTTACAATGAAACACAAAGTGTTCAAAACTCAAGAGTTTTGCCTATAGTTTATTTGCACAAACCAAAAGATGAATATTTACAATGAGCTCCCTCCTTTATATAGGAAAAGAGGAGAGAGGAAAGTGGAGAAGAAAGGGGAAACCCTTAACCACTTTGACTTATTCTATCCTTATCTCTAAGTAACTAATTAACTAACTAACTTTGAACTATTCAAAGCTTATCAACAACTAACTAACTTTGACTTATTCAATGCTGCAGGACCTAATGTCCTTGCAGCATGATTACATGAGACTACTTTGCACGTGATACTATCACATGCAATTACATATTTTTGTGTAATCTGTCAAAGATTCTACACTTTTACAAAATGCATAATGAAAGCATCTAAGTGTCTGACAAGACACGACATCTATTTGCATCATCCTTTTTTTGGTCTTCATGTTGCTACAAGATGCCCGATGAGTGATGTGTTCTGGTTTGGAAAAGCATCTCGAACCGGAGTATGAACCTGCACCCTTGATTGTTTTGCATCATAGTGGTGATTGTTGGGAAGCATCTTGTGTCTCTCTGTTTCAGTTTTGAAAGCATTCTATGCTTGGAATCATTTCACACTTTCCACCTCCCTGTCTGGCTCCATCATATGGTTGCTCCTGTTTCATATGCCTCTGCAACCGTGGAATTTGTAATCAAGATATTTAAACTTAATCACACATTGGGAAGAACACCATATGCTGTATTTTGGGGAAGATCTCATTTTCTTTGCAAGCGTATGAGGAGTAATTTGCTTCTTGCAACACAACTCTTCATTATTTGAGGAGAAGAACATGCATCTCATGAAAGGTCAAAAAAGGACACAAAAAGGTGGGCTTTTTTGACGGTTTTGCATATTGGAAAACTGGACTTCTTTGATATGTAAGTATGAACATTATGAAAGAAGTGAGTTTTTCAATCCATAATGCATAGAGAGAAGAACTTAGTATTTTGGAGGCACTGCACATATGCGGACAACAAGCTTTGAGTTTGATAAAATGAATACATTGACACGCATATGCACATGAGCCAATGTTCAATATGCAAGGTGGGATTTTTTTGGAATCATTTACACATACTTGACAACAAGTCTAAACATGGAACAATGAGATGGGAAAGGTATTTTTTTATGGATGGATATGCCACATGCGTGGTGGACTTTTTGGAGACATGCATATTGAAATAAAGTCAAAAAGTGGGCTTTTATGGCTACATGGCATATTGGAAACTTCACGCTTGTCTTTTCCACATGAGAATATGAAAATGTGGGCTTTTGTTGCATCTTGCATATGGTCAACACCTTGCATCCTTTCTCCTTCATTTTGGAAAGTCACCACCAAGAACGGGGTTTTTAATCCCGACTGCATATGAGGATAAATGACATCCTCATATGCAACTTAGAAAAGATGAGAGAGAAGAAGAGAGCACAACATATTCAAAAACAAAACAAAAATGCAAACAAGAAAAGAGAAAACAAACATTTTATCTCTCTTGGATGCAAAGGGAAAAACCAAACTTCCTCTTCAAAACAAATTCTGGAAATGGAAATGAATTTCGAATTTATAGATTAAAGGAAATTTACAGAGTTATATAGAACCCAAAATTGACAAATTCTTGTCAAAATCAAAGCCAATATCATTGGTCTTGGTTTGGGGAAGGACAAGTGTTCATCATGCATTAAAAATTGTATGAAAACAAGTAAAGGGGAGGAAAACTTAAAAAATGTGCCCTATGAACATGGCATGCTTCCCTCTTCTTTGAAAGAATCAAGTCTTCATTAAAGGATGAAATTCGAAATTGCAAATGAAGAGGAAAATCTGTCTTGAAGATCAAGATGAAACTTGTTCAACCGCAGATTTAATGGCTACTTTCTTGGAAAAGAAGAAGTCTGAAGTTTAAATGGAAACACAGATAGTCCTCCCCATGAAAAATGCCAATAATGGTGGATGCAATTTTGATTTTATCAAACTCCAGCTTCTCCTTGATAGTTAACGTAGCATGCTATGGAGGATTATTTTGTTTTATAGAAAACGTCGATGCATTTTAAATAAAAAATGACGCCATGTTTCATGCTGCGTTTTAACGGCTTTTGCAAAGATTATCGCATATGCATATTGATGGAAAATCAATGCATGAAAACTATCAGTGAACCTACGGTTTCGATAAAGGAAGGCATATGCTTTGCAGTATAAAATGATATGCTTTCTCAATATAAATCAATGCCATGTCTTTTAAAAGAGTGAGCCGTGGTTAAAATAGAGAAAGGCATATGTGATAATCTTCAAACTTTATGCTCCTAATAAAAACGACGCCAATGCGGATAAAACTGCATCATTTCATTCGCTTATAACATATGCTTGTTTATTAAAAATCAACGCTATGTTGTATATAAACCGCGAGCCTTTAGACAGGCTTTAGCAAAGGTATAACATATGCTACGTCCTTTTATTCAACGCCATATGTTATATCGAATGTATACGCCAAACTAGAAACTACCAGTCGCGGCTAACGTTTTCATTAAAATGTTATGCTATAAGTTTGAAAATCGACGCTTTAAGGAATAGAAACATATTGTTTCCTTTGCATATATTAAAAAAATATTACTTTTAAAGTAATATAGTTATATTTTATTTTATATTTTTTTTAAAACTAATGTTTATTTTATAAAGCCATATATATTTCAAAAAATATATTACGTCGCTAAATTCCAAAATCGCACAATCATATGTTATTCAAAACATATGGTCATACATTTTTAAATTCAATTTCTTTTTAGACTTTTGAATAAAACATTATTTTTAAAATATATGCAAAGTAGATCATCATTGAAAAGGAAATTCGAAATTCATAAATAAATTTCATGAATTTATTTATAAATTTCATCTTTCCGTCGTCATTTGATAAAATAGAGTAAACAATCTATAATTTTAAATGCTACTTTAAAACTTTAATGATCTGATATGCAGATATGATGTAGAATCATGCTATCATTAAAATTTTAAAACAAAACTTCGCAGAAAGATGCGAAATTTTGGAATAGAATTTAAAATCTATTTCACATATAAAATAAGTTTTCATTCTATGCACCTGACAAGAAAAAGCTCATTCTTTTGACAATCTGAGAAAGACGTGCCAACTGCCTGAAAACAAACTGGAAGACAAAGGCTATAAAACTACAACCAAAACAAGACCAAAAGCCAAACACAGACTCGTCTTGAAGAATTTAACCTACAAAATTTGCGTAGGGTTGCCCCAATTTTGCGAAGACAAAATTGAGGACAACAACTTGCACAACTTGCGAGTGATCGCACCTTAAAAATTGCAGCGAGTTACTCACTGAATAACTCGTCACTGAGTATTCATGAATGCTCATGGTGATTTTTCTTTAAAATTTTTGCGAAAACATGCAATTTTAAGCTCTAAATTGTCAAAAACTCATCCAAATACAAAATATAATCAATTTATTAGCAAAGCGTGATTTTTTCCAAGGTTTTTTTTTGTCTATTTTCATGATACAAAAATTAGATTGGACGATCTAGGGTATGGTGGCATCGCATAGCTGCAAGTTTTGAGAATATTTAATAGTTCTCTGAAAAAATTTGCGTTTCAAAAGATAAAAAAAACTCTCTTAAATGTTTTCTTATTTATAAAGGAGCATTCATGGGATTTGGGTATTTAAATTTTTTTCAATCTTGGTTTTTTTATAGAATTGAAGTATAAAAATAATTTTAGAATGCCTTAAAAATTAACTAAGTTTTTCATATCAATATTTAAAATAATTTGATACAAACTAATACCACCAAAATACCTTAGAAAGTAGAAAGAGAATAAGAACGAGTAGAACAAAACATTAGAAAGAAAAGCAAGTAAATTTTAAACCAAACTAACGTTTAAATATAGTAACCATAATATTATGTTAATACTACTATAGACCCTCTTGAAAGAGATTGCAAACAAAATTACTATTGAATAATTAGAAACATTTAATAGCAATATCAATAGAGATGCAATATGTTCTACATATTCAATATGTGTGTGTGTGTGTGTGCGTGTTTAAACAATATTTTAAGAAATTATATATTTTTAAATATTCAATAAATTAATCGAGTTATTGCCAAGTTTTTCTTCGATTTTTTGCTAAGTCCGAGTTTTTAAATTTTTTGGGCTTGCCAAGTTATTGCTAAGTTGGAGTGACTAAGGACAAACTTAAATTTTCAATAGCATTGACACATTGAAGGCCAAACTTGTGGCTAAGGGATGTGCTCAGAAATAAGACATTGAATAAGAAGAAATGTTTGCCTCCACTACAAAGATTGAGACTATCAAAGCAATTTTGGCAATTATAGTGTAGTTCAATTGACAAGTTCATCAAATAAATGTCAAGAGCGCCTTTTGTTGGAACATCCTTTTATTGAAAATTTATTTTCTTTTGTGTTCTAATGGAACTTGTAGTGATATACATTTATCTTGCACGCGTTAATGTTGCACAATCAATTTGTTCCATTATATTTACCCCATCAATTTGTTCCATGCTCTATACTATGCTAATGGTGGCTTACTTGGATTTAAAAGTGAGGTGTTTCTTGCCGTGCATTGCTTTTGGCATTGGTGGGTCTAATGTTATGTTGAGGTGGCTTACAATCCATAGTAGAAGCTTATTAAGGGCCACACATGTTCATTTGCCGTTGCCTTTATTCTACATGGCATGCAAAGAGTCTTTCCATTGCCTTATGATGATGTGGCTACAATAAATGATTGTTTCTCATTGGTTGCTGTCTTCTTTGGCAATTCAAACCTTGCTTCTCTTACCTACGACGATGTAACTTAGCCATTGATTTCAAATGTAGTCCAATAATCTTTGGCAGTGAATTCATGCCAAATCTCAAACATCAGATAGTACGAGGCTTGCACTGTATGGAATTCATTCTTGTTTCGGATGTTATTGCTAGTGGTTGTGTTCTCTTAGTGTTATCATGCTCTTTCCTTAGCCATGCCTAGAGTTTGAGTTTTCTTTCTTTGTTTGGTGGTGATCTAATTTAATGACTTAAAGTGCTTTCCTTGTGTCCTTGGTGAAATTGTTGATCTTGCTGGAATGTGAGTGCTTGGTACTTCTAGAGTTGTGTGTAGAGTGATTGTAGGGGTTTTTAAGCTACATAGGTGACCTCTTGGATCACTACCATATTTATTGTTGGGCATGGCTTGGACATGACTTGAAACGATACTTGCACTATGAATGGATGTATAACTACTTGCATGATTGAGGAATTGCTATGCCCTTATACCTATAGACAAATCCAATGTGGATTTCACTTTTTGTAAGTACATTCCTCATGCCTACAAGTGAATGAGGACAAGTATAGTTCTAGATAGCTTTATGTGATACCTATATATTCACCCAAAGGAACTCATTGTAACTTGGTTTTGGTGTTGGTGTTTGAACCATTTGCACAAGGCTAGCTTGTAATTGTATACTCGAACATCAAACATTGTAAGTCTATGTCTTGTGATGGTTGTGAACACATGTAAATGTGATATCCCCAATGGATATTTTTCCCAAACATTTCTCAAAGATATCTCAAAAGTTTAAACAAATAACTTCATGCAATAAATTACAGATTCACCAACAAATACCAGAAAATGCCCAGATAAAAATAATCTCAGAAATATTATTTCATTCAATCTTCAACAGTTTAATAACACGATCCAATCTTAAAAAAAAGAAGTCATAGTCAGATTGGAAACTAGAGAAGAACCTGAAACACAATGTGAACTGCGTCGCGAATCCACCTCAAAAGATGAATAGGGTTTCCGTCCAATCCACCGAGAAAGCTTGAAGGTTTCCGTCCTCAGGCTTCAGAAACGAATGCTCAAGGCTTCCGTAATTCTCCAAGAGAATAGAGATAAATTCATAAACCAAGCATATACAAATTAGGTTATCTTTGTTCTTTTAAAGAATAGCTCTGTGACTCTTCATTTTCCCCTGCCTGTCTCTTCATCTTTAATTCCCTTTTAAAAATATCCTTTCCCACTTAAGAGAATAAAATGGCCTTTTAATAATAAAGTGACATATTAATATGTACTTTAATTTAATAGTCACTTTATTAATAAACTATTTAATCTTCAAGCATTAAAATAAATAACCAATTAGACTCGGAAAATCATGTGTGATAGCTCGTTGGAAAGATCTCGGCGAGATGCACCAAGTCCCAAACTGAAATGCCAAAAATACTGAACCTTGCTAACTTACTATAAATAGTAAGTATCTGGAAACCTTGCTAAAACAACTCTGATTGGCTTGAAATTGGAATTGCCTTGGCCAATTCTCACTCTGATCCATGTAAAGTCCTGGTTAGCCCACGAGACCAAGGCACAATGGGCTAATGACACATCATAAATTAATGGCCTGGAAAAGGGGACATTACAGTAAACCATATGAAAGTGTTTTCAAGTAACTTTTGTCCATTGCTAAATCCAACAAGTAGTAGCGGTCTGTATGCAACGTTGTTTCTGATGAAGTTAAGGATGATCATTAACATATATCATATCAAGGATATATACCCAGAGAACTAAGAGTGTTAATTACTAATAAATATACCTATCCACTAAATTGCCATCATTACGTAGAGATATTAATTAATGGAAGGGTGAAATCTAAGACTACTTGATTACTTAATGAAAGGATGCGATTAGAATACAGGTCTAATCAATATACGTAAAGATAAGGAAGTGGTGCAATTAGTAATTGTTATGAATGGCGGCAATTACAAAGAGACACGAGACATGTCCTATACAGCGGACTTCTCATTTCAAATGCAAAGTATAAGAGGGCATTCACAATCTCTCAAACAACATTCATCATCAATTTGGAATCTTATCTCTTCTTTATCCCTTAGTGGATCTGCTCTATTGGGAAATTGCCAATTTGGCATTAACGGTTGCATACTAATCGACTATATAAGACATAGGCAACATTTTCAGAATTGCATAAGAATATTGGTATATTAGACACAACAATTATTGGTATAAGGAATAAGTGAAATCAATTGCATGAATTGAAAGATTGTATTACAAACAACAATTCAATCGCTATAAGCAATTATAGAACCATATCATAGCATATCTCTCATTGTCCAATCTATTAAGTTTTAGGATAGCTGCAAATGTAATAGCACTCTATGTTGTATGTGGTATGTATGTGCATAATTTAATTTATTCTCATAATATTAATAGCTCATTCATTTTATCTGATCGAAGCTGCAAACATCAACACTCCCTCTTAGCTAGGGAAGATAAAATTCATCAAAATGCAATTCACAAAAGATCCATTACTTTTAAGAGAGAAGATATCACCTCATCATGATAACAAGAGATATGGTCTGACCAAGAATATCAAGTCTCGTGATATTCACCATAATTCAAAAAATATTTTAGATATCACCTCAATATGATATCAGAGATATGGTCTGACCAAGAATATCAAGTCTCATGATATTCACCATAACTCAAAAAATATTTTAGATATCACCTCAATATGATATCAAAGATATGGTCTGACCAAGAATATCAAGTCTCATGATATTCACCATAACTCATAAAGTATTTTAGATATCACCTCAATATGATATCAGAGATATGGTCTGATTAAGAATATCAAGTCTCATGATATTCACCATAACTCAAAAAGTATTTTAGATATCACCTCAATATGATATCAGAGATATGGTCTGACCAAGAACATCAAGTCTCATGATATTCACCATAACTCAAAAAATATTTTAGATATCACCTCAATATGATATCAGAGATATGGGTTGACCAAGAATATCAAGTCTCGTGATATTCACCATAGCTCAAAAAGTATTTTAGAGATCACCTCAATATGATATCAGAGATATGGTTTGACTAAGAATATCAAGTCTCATGATATTCACCATAACTCAAAAATGTCCTATAGGTAATGTGCACATGTACCCTCAATAATACTTACCATAGGAACATTTATCATCTATCATGATCTGTTTCAGCCATCACAAGATGTCTATCACAATAGAAGGCCATGGTCCTTTTAAGGAACTCAATCCACCATGCAAGATATCATCTATTATGATCCGTTTCAGCCATCACAAGATGTCTATCATGATAGAAGATCAAGTTATTGTAAGATTGTCACCTTCGTGATAATCATTTGGAAGTCGTCACTTCCTCATGGTGTACACAGGGGGCAGACCCATAAAAAAACCTGGAATTGCACACATGACATCCATCATGCCTCAGTGCAGAGGGTGAAAACAAGGGATTTCACCTAGAACTTCTCGCACAGAGAAGAAATCATTGAGCAGATATCAATCTATTGTTCTTTTTATCCAAGATTGCTTAAGATGAACTGTCAGACTCCCTCTGAGTCTGATATCAATCTTCTGAGCTCCTCATCCAAAGTCACCTCTGAAGAGTCAGACTCACTCCGGATCTGATATCAATCTTATTTTTCCTGCAAGAGCATCTCCAGAAAAGATCAAGGCAAATATCTCTTATAGTATGTATATAATGACAGATGAGAGAGAGACTACAATGAGTAGATAAATATAATATTCAAGGATAATAGATACTTATCTACGCATCAACATCCTTGACACAAGTGGCTTCAATGAAGGTCCATATACATCAAATCAGAAAACACCTTATCAGATTATTTGAGATACATGTCCCCTTTGAATTATCTCCCCATTAAGGATGGTTCAAATGGAAATGTAACATTGGTTATTATTCCCCCCCACAATGTACAATTCCCACTATTATATCGTTGAACAATTCTCATATCTTCTTGTGAAATGAATTGATTGCTGCAAGAGAGGTGACACTCTATAATTAATGCTTGTTTTCTAGAAAGAGACATCCTTCTTTAAATACGTGCTTCTTTTTTAATGCTTGACCATGATCATAACAAATTAATATATCTCTTTAATGAAAGCCGCTTTCAGAAATTTCACATAGACCCGTACATAGCCGGTCATACCTTTTGAACCCAACACTTTCTCTCCAATCGCTCTAGTGAGATTCTTCAAAATTTGTGTATCACCAACATATCCAAAATTTAGCAAACTCCAATGGTGTATTTGTGAGATATGGTTCCTGTACGGAGACTGTATTTTCTGAGACAGTCACACATTTACCATCAACAAACTACTCGCTTACATTTGCAGTTTCGCTCTGATACCATGTTAAGTTTAGGATAGCTGCAAATGTAATAGCACTCTATGTTGTATGTGGTATGTATGTGCATAATTTAATCTATTCTCATAATATTAATAGCTCATTCATTTTATCTGATCGAAGCTGCAAACATCAACAGAATCAGAGAAAGCTATCAAGATCATCTTGCATATTCGATCAGTCTTATCAGATACATCAGTGGTCATCGCACTAAGTGCAAGTATTTAAAATCAATTCAGTTGGCATAGTTCTAATTATTCAATCTGAAATATCAGTGATATTGATAAAAAACAATTGTCCTATAAGGAAATAGCATTGTCATTATCTATTTCATAAGTTGTAAGTGATACACACGTCATAATTCATAGCAAGAATAGAGAATTCAAGGTAATTATCTCAAATTCCCAAGTTTTTCTAAAAAGGGGACATTACACTATTCCTTTGTATGGGATTATTACTTCATTCTGGGCATGGATATATCAACTTTACTTGATGTGGTTTAAAAAAAGAAATAGTGGTTGTGTTGAAATATCAAATCATGGACTTGAATGGTGATATACCTTGGTGTAGAGTTGAATATATTCTTGGGTAAGGTGAAGGGGGACGTGGAGTGTGTAGGTCTTTTCGGAGCAGTCAAGCTCTAATAAGGCAAAATAGATTCTCCACACAGATCTTGTGGGATGGTGCTAGAAGATTGAAAGAAGAATGAGGCAATAGAGGCAAAAGAAGAAACCACATGTTTCCTTTCCAAGTCTTTGTGAATTTGTTTGGCATTTGTGAATATTTTTCTACGTGCATGTCATAAGGGATATTGGTCTTTGGACCTGCAGCTTTGCAATTTTATCTTTATTTGAAGTTTTAAGATCATAGGAGCCTACATGGCCATTGAAAAAGTCAGAAAACAAGCTAGGCACTGCTTCTTTGTCCTCTAATGAATTTGAGGGAAGACTTGACCAGAATATGACAAAAGCTAGGTGCTGAACCATAGAAGATCTACGAAAAATCCCGATTATACCCGATCAATCTTGATTCATAAAAAAATTGTTGACCAAATTTTCAATGACCTTTTTGCATTTAAAGCCCATTAAAATCATATTAGAATCCCTAAAAAATGGCAAAAAAAGGTTAAAAATCATTGCAAAAAAACCTATGAAATCCTACAAAAAACTCACGAAATTGACGAAACACTCAGAAATAGGGTTGATTCCAGGATGGAAGCGAAGTCAATGCGGAATCGATGTAGAAACAATTTGTAATTTTGTCCCTTTAGTTTTCTTTCAGACTTCTGGAAAATCCTAAATAGAGGAGCAGGAGGAGCAATGGCGGTCATCAACGAAATTTGAAAGGGCCACAATTGTCCTAAATTGTGTGGAGCATGTGAGATAGTATCAAAGTAGCTAATGAATTCGTTCTAAATCACGGTTTCAATATGACCTGTGCTCTCTGCACGCCTCGTCCAATGGATTATGATGAGATCAAATATATAATTAATATTATACACTAATCTTAAATTATAACTATTATGCACCACTATAGATGACCCTTTAACAGGGAAGCAGCAAACAGTCTCCACAAACCCTAAAATGCACCAAAAAAGATCCACCATTTTTTATAAAAATAACGCACAGACTCAAAATCACACACTAGAAAGGGACAGCAACCAGAGACAAATGACATTCATGGCATTCTTCAAATTTATTCTCATCAAACTACCTGTCCGTGTTGAAACAACAAGTATTTTCCGAATTTATCTTGTATATATCGAATTTGCTGTATGGAATTTTTATTTACATTTTTTAATCGGTGAATTTCTATTTACATTTGTTTGTATCTTGTATATCAAATTTGTATATTCAATATGTATTATTGAAAACTGTATAAATTTTATGTAAATATTATGTATATTCGATATTTGTTTTTGAAAAATGTATATAAAAATTAATATTATGCATATTATGTTTGCAAATATTCGATACATAATATTTGTAGAATTCTGTAAATATTATAATGTCATAATGTTGTGTATTCTGTAAATATTCTATATAAGTATATTATGTATTCTGTAATATACATACAATATACATTTATATTATATATATGTAATATGTATATTTTGTTTTCTGTAATCAGCGATATGAATATAAAGTATAAACAATGAAAATGTATTTTCTACAATTGATGGGTTGATTTTATTTGCTCTCAATATATCTATATGCTATGGAAATGCCCTGTAATTTTTAAAAAAAATGTAGTTATTGACTATTTTTCTTCAATTTTTCACATTTTTTTTGTAAATCCGATTTTTTCCAATTTTTTGCCCATTTTTCCCTGATTTTTTCAAAATCTCATACTCCTTTGGTTTGCCGATTTATTCCCTAAACGATTTATGCTTCTATGTGCTGAACCACTGAAGATAATTTAGAGGCATTTAATACCAATCTTGGGTCAATTATTCTTCTACATCAAGTCATGGTTTTTCAAAAGGGAAAATATATGGAAGTTTTTGAACAGCAGAAAACTAGTTTTCATCAGGTCAAACCAAGCTCAGTTGGCAGGTCAACTTGCTAGGAGAGTGGAGTAGGACCCTACTGGATAATACGACCAAGTGTAAGCCTCCTTAGCTAGGTCATGCCCTTGTATACGGATGTCTATGCTGCTTTCAATTTCCTTTTGGGACGTTAGGCAACAAAAGATAGTTGGAAGTGCTTCCTGCTCAGAAAAAGTGAGTGTTTGAACTATCTTCTAGAGCTTCCATGAGGATTTTAATTGGTATGTGGGAAGACTACTTCTAGCTGCTCTGATATTTGACTTCTGTGAAAACTATTAATATTAAGATTTTTCCAGCTGTTTGAGGGTTTTGGTGAGGTCAGAATAAGATTTGCTCCCTTATATTTCTGAAGATTAATGGCAATAATCAAGAAGATTGTAATCTGATTTTGACAGCATAAGTTGGACTGTTATTCAGGTTTCTGCAATTCCATATTGCAATTGAATGAATGTATGTGAATGCTAATTGTATCTTGTCAAAAGGTAAACTAAAAACTTGCAAGTGGAATTGAATATCAATCCTATAACTGTATAAACCTGCAATCAAACTATCATATACAGAAAATATGCAAACTGTTTGACATAATTACTTTGAAGGGAAGTGTTGAAAAGAATTGCAAAAAACTCACCACCAACAAGGGGAGAATCTTAATATATAATAAACAAAACCAGCATAAAAATAAAAAATATTACATTGTCAATTAGCCAAACTGGAATGTTATGATATATATTAAATAAAAAATTATAATGTCAAGTGTCAACAATCGGCCATTGTTGATTAAAAATCATCATATGGGTCTTCAAAATATCATTGCTATCTATATTAGATGATGTAGGTACTCGTAAATTAGAACCACAGGCCACTAACATTAATACTGGCACTAGTACTAGCACTCTCACGCTTGCAGGTTGGATCATCTTCAGCATCAAGTCTAGCAAAGTGGGACGTGCAAGCATCCAAGTCAATATTCTTTGTCTCAATGCCCCACTTCCTTGTGTTCCATTCCTTGTAGCCACTTTGTTTGTGTGTAAGGAGATGTAAGGTTGAATGCACACACACCAAGTTCTTTGCCTTTATTGAGTGTAGTCGGTTGTGCTTTACTGAGTGGATGAATAAATATGTGCCCTAATTTCTCTTAGATTGAGATGAATCAGCAACTTATCAAGACAAAACTAAGGAGTTAAGAGTTAAAAAATGTAAAAAATTGATTTATAAAATTAAAATATAAATAGAACTTCAAAAATAAAATAATTATTTATAGTACTTGCGATGAATTTTGATTGCAAGAGGTTGTAGGTGTATTAATGATCGGCAATGGATGCATCACTAACTATGAGCATTGACCTCATACTTGTCTCAATGACCACCAATACTAAAGTCTCTTGAGCATGCTAATCCATGAACTCAACCCTCATTGTATCTTGCATGCTAGAATCAACGAAGAGTCTGCGAAGTGACTTCAACATCTCTCTATGGGGCAATTCTTGTTGACGTAAAAAGGATCTTAGGACTATAATATTGGGGCTCAATGCAAAGGCAAGAAAATATAGTAGAGTGGTCCTTTTGTTCATCTCTCTTCAATTCTTTTGTGTAGTTTGAAGAAGGTTTATTTAGGGTCTTTCTCTTTTGCATTTATGATGGCTTTCATCATCTCAATTATTGGGTCGATGCCATTATATATTTCACTTAAACAAGGCCTATCCATGTTGGTATAGTGAATCATATGGGATTAATGAAACTGAGGAGATATTTAGCATGCTTTCACCGAATGATATCTAGGATCATTTGTTTAACCCTTGCTTTCCCTGTAGTGCTAAATCGCCTTCACATGGACCAATTTGGGTTGATGGCCATATTAGAAAGCGCCTCACAAACTTTCACAAGTTGCCTCAACACAATTGTGTTTGGATGCAAATTGGATCTTACCAACCTGATTGAAAATTAAAAAACGGGGCCTGCTGAAGGAATGAGTTGGTGGAGTTGAATGTTCCATTATTTGCCAATGATGGCCCAAATGGGGTTGAAATTTTGCTCGGTTTCACTTGTAATGTCCAATATGGCCTTTTAGCCCAATCCTTGGCCTTTAAATGTAACCCATCACCTTTTATTGCCTACTCACCAAGTACAAAAATTTGACTCAAGGCTCCAATAATTATAATTATAATTGTAATTAAAAAAGTTGAACAATATCTTGTAATTAAACTTAGAAAACTGACATTAAAGGACATAATTTAATTTAAATTAAATTTTGAAGTTACCATGATTTCTACAACTTTCTTTGCAAAGAGATTATGTAAAATTATCTTTGTAACCCTCTAACCATTACCCTACCTTGAGTAAGAAGCATCCACTCATTGTTGGTGCACAAATGTTTGCTTTAGTTATGCCAGCATACTACAAATGCTAAATTAGCTTGAAACGGTGTCACACTCCTTTGCACAAACTCTTTCTGATCTCTCATCTAGCTCTGCACTCAAGGGTGATTGTGGATGTATTTGCTGTCTTCTACTGGGGACTTTATCCAATCAAGTTTATTTATGTAATTTTAGAAAAGATTGAGGAAATAATTAACTTAAGGGGTCCAAAAAGTGCTGGGTTTCTCCCCTCAAATAGTCTCCTTTTCACCACTTGAATGGCATTTTCTACCCCCACTTATAGCACAATTTCCTCCAACATTTGACTTAGAAAAACTGACATTTAAGGACATAATTTAATTTAAATTAAATTTTGAAGTTACCTTGATTTCTACAACTTTCTTTGCAAAGAGATTATGTAAAATTATCTTTGTAACCCTCTAACCATTACCCTACCTTGAGTAAGAAGCATCCACTCATTGTTGGTGCACAAACGTTTGCTTTAGTTATGCCAGCATACTACAAATGCTAAATTAGTTTGAAACTGTGTCACACTCCCTTGCACAAACTCTTTCTGATCTCTCATCTAGCTCTGCACTCAAGGGTGATTGTGGATGTATTTGCTGTCTTCTACTGGGGACTTTATCCAAACAAGTTTATTTATGTAATTTTAGAGAAGATTGAGGAAATAAGTAACTTAAGGGGTCCAAAAAGTGCTGGGTTTCTCCCCTCAAATAGTCTCCTTTTTGCCACATATGCTGCCACATTACTTGTTACAACTTGAACGACATTTTCTACCCCCACTTATCATACAATTTCCTCCAACATTTGACTCAACTTTTATGTATTTTTTACTTTGCTTGAGGTGTCTATAGACCTCAAGACCACCATTGCACCATTTGAATACACTAGAAAGTTGACAACCGTGATTCCTTCCATTCGTCCATCCATTGGATAATATGATTCATCTGTACTTGTGTCATTGACCCCTTTGCTCTCCCATAATTATTTTTACATTTGTTATTGCTTTGTACAGGAATAACCCAATTATGTTACATGGAGGAAGCGTCTTGTACTCTTTATTTGTACCCAACATTTATCCATTGTGAGAAAATAATATATTCAAATGGTAGAATATTAATGCAGATCTTCTAAACTATTGGTGTTTATGGTGATAACTTCTTTGAATTGAAAAAAATTCCAGTAATTTATCATCTAATTAGTAGTTTTTTCAATTTTGAAGTACTATAGACTTTGAGATGTGTATAAGAATATCATTTTAAACATGATTTGATTTGCTAGTTTATAGTAAAAGAGACAGAACGAGTTGATGGCTTTCAGGCCCTTTATTTTGGGCTTGATTCTATCAAAGTAATATTGGCATTTTTTCCAAAAACTAAAATCCATTTAGAACATTCTGGTAAACAAGCACATTAATCATGATAACAATAGTGTGTTTTATCTCAATCAAAACATAGAGAAAACAATTTTAACAATCTACTATGTTAAATGACCATAGACACAACTGGGTGGGATCATTTTTAGGTCCACTGTATTGAGCCCATACAAATTGAAATATTGTTCAGATTTTAGACCCACATTTCAAACAAGCAAAGGTTCATAATAGTTTTTAGGGATCATATTTTGTCTGATATATTTGTTGATACATATCTTATAAATTATAATGATTCATTATTATTAATCTGGATTGTTGAACGTGTTAAGAATTTTTTGGATATAGGTACCATCTGGATCTCTGCAAAAATGTATTTGGTGAAGGCATATATCCTGAAGTGGATATAACTAACTTATACTATGGAGGCACAGACATTGCAGGTTAGGTCATCAATTTCCTAATTAATATGTCATTTCTTATTTGGTTATTTCCGTACGAGTGGACTTTAAATTTCAGATGGCTATATGTAGGTATATGTAAGTAAGGTGTGAAGACCCCAAGTCCTTTTTAACTGTTATACTCTAATTGCTGATAAAAACTACTGAAGTTTTGTTTGGTTTTCTTAGTTTTTCAAATATTTTGTGTATTTTTGACATAAAAAACAATGCAAATATGAACATAGAAAATGAATGCGGAAAGCAATAGCAACAACGACCTCATATATATTTATTCCTTATTTATTTGAAACCTTCTGATACACATGCATACCTGGAAATGAATTACTTATGTCTTTAATGCTTCTGCTGGTAAAAAAGCAGCCACAAGATGACTTGATTCCTCAAAAATCAGCAGCGTGAACATCTGAAAGTGATGCTGGGGTGTTCTTCTAGGTTTAGTGCCCCCTCTGCAATTTCCTTGTAATTTATTGAACCTTCTTTGCACAAAATTGCCCTCTTTATGTCTGTCGTCTCTTGCTGCTATAAATGGATGCCCAAAGCAAATTGTTCCTGCGCAATAAACATATAAATGCAGCATAAATCCCTCTTGATTCCAGACCCTTTCAATCTATATGGAAACTAAGAAATTCGTCCCTCAATGTGCACACAACTTGACTCCTGGATGAAGCCAACAGTTAGCAATCTTCAGCTGATATCTCACAACCTCAAAAAGCTGATACAATGAAGAAGTTACACTCTCCAATGCCCAAAAAACTCTGGAAAATTGCAGAAACCCTCGTCCTTGTTCTCTATTGCTCAGTAAATACATGAAATGAGTTTTCAAATGCCAAGTAGAATGAATTCGATTTCATTGAGGGAGTATTTATAATTCTACCTTAGGGTTCGAATTCCCATAAAGACATATGAATAACATTTAAAAATGTTATTTCATTGAGACTTAGGGAAAACATTTAACATTTCATTAAAATTGGCATTCATAATTAGTTCCTCAAATGGCCCCCTTTTAATGATGAATTGATCCTCAAGTTATAACATTAAGTTATAACTTATATTATCACTTTTTAATAAATAATTATCATTTAGGCCAATTAAACATTAATAACTTCTCTAATATTCATTATTTCCCAATTCTGTCTGAACCAGGGGGTCAACCACTGCATCCACTGCACATCTGATTATGTAATGTCCCCTTTTTAGCTAGAGGCAGAGTTAGATGTTGTCAGCTCATCATTGCAACCCTCGTGGGCTGGTGTGTTGGTTTGAGGATCTTTGGTTGGTCAGTTGATCATGTGCTGCTGACATTACGCTTTTACAGTGTTATCTTATTACAGGGTCTTGCTTCTGTCTTCATCATTTGCTTGATAATGGGGTACTTACTATATATAGTAAGTCCATTCTTGGTCAGATACTATTTTTGGTAGGACATACTGGGGTTGGCTCTGTCAAAGATTTTTGGAGTTGACTTGGTCATTTGGTGATTTGAATTTATTATTAGTCTAACGGTTATTAATTAAGTCTAACTTAATTAATAATATGGTTTTAAAACTATATTATATAACCAAGTCATTTAATGATTAATTAAATGAGCTTATGTCATGGCGCCAATATGAAGTGGAGGAAAGTTATTGTTTATATTATTTGAAATGTGAATGGTTTGCATCGCCAAAGTATATTCAAGTTATGCGAAGTGTCTGGTTGAAGCTTCAGATCGATGGGGAATTATAAAAGCTTTCTTGTGAAAATTGAACCATCATCCAATGTCTTTTGTAAACTTTCATGGTCTTGTGAAGAGAGTCTTGGCAAGGGTTTCAAAGTTTCCATCTACATGAATTGTAAATTCTTGTATGGTCTTGGCACTTTGAATCAGTCCATTGCTGGTGAATTGTGCATTCTACGTCAGCTACACCCTGTAGCTGAGATTGCATTAAATAGTGAAGATTCGGAGGGCCTGCATTCTTTGTTCGTGGAGTGATTGCAGGTTCTGTGATGTTTATTGAAGCCATCGTATTTCTATTAGCAGGCTGCGTGAGTAATGTTTGAGGCTGCCGTTGTCCAAGGAACCACCCATGACATCTACCAATAACATTCACAAGGGTTTCGAGCTGCATTAGGTGGATTTGGCGTTGCAAATTATCAGCAATTCTTCCCAGCGCCAAACATTATTTGGCTATAATCTCTGCTAATTGCACACAGAATTACAAACGGCTACAATTGTATATAACTTCTAGGTTCCTTATATTTTTGCATTGTGAATTTTGTTTGCTGCTAGATATCATTTGAATAAATTTGAAAATTGGAGAATTTGAGGAGTTCAATTTCATAAATTAGACCACATCATTATTTGTTTATTGCATGTTTTGTATTTATCTCTAAACTAGAAAATCCAAAAAAACATGTATCTGAAAAACTCAAAGAAAAAGAAAAAATACCAAGTTTCAAAAAACCAAAGGCACTTGCAGCTGCGAGCAGAGTTGGAATCCTTAGAGAGTTCTTACAGACTGCCTTACTAAAAATGGTAAGGGTCCCTCTCAACCATTCTCCGGCTTACTATAAATAGTAAGTTTAGAAACTTAGCCCTGAAAACCATAGAAATGCCAGGTCTGAAACAACTAAGCTCTAGAGTAGAAAAATAACCCCTTCTTTGACTAGGTTTTTGCCACAAAAGACCCTCTATCCCACCTTATTAGCCTACGAGGGTCAAGTGATAGGCTAATCCTGCTACAACACTAATGTCTAACTAGAAGGGGTCATGACAGTCCACCCTCCCTAAAATTGCTTGTCCCCAAGCAATCTCAACTCTAGATGTTGCAAGATGTCCTCACTCTCCCAAGTGGCATCGTCTACCGACAAATCCTTTGAGTTAATAAGATATTCCTTGATGACCCGCCTTCGTAATTGTTTCACTCTGACATCCAGGATGGCCCCAGGTACTAAAATCAATTTCCCCTCATCATCCAGGGGTGGTAAATCTACAGAAGGAACAACATGGTGTCCTAACGCCTTCTTGAGGCATGGTACGTGAACAAATTATGAACTCTACTGTCTGTCGGTAAATCTAACTCATTAGCCACCTCACCAACTGGTCTGACAATCCTAAAAGGACCATAGTAACGTGGCTTGAGTTTCTTTGCACCACTCTACCTGAGAGTGGATTGGCGATAAGGCTATAGCATCAGATACACTATATCCCCTATCTCAAAGGATTGCTCAACCCTCTTCTGATCTGCATACTATTCTGTTGGTTTTGTGCCTTCTGAGTATTCTCCTTGAGAGCTCTCATAATGTCCTGGTTCTCCTGCGAAAGATTCCCTACACTAGGCACTCTACTGTCATTCAGTAGTAGATCAAGGAAGCTAGGCACCTCATATCCACATAACGCCATGAATGGTGTCATCTGAATTGACATATGGTTTGTAGTATTATAACAATACTCACAGAGATAAATCCATTTTACCCAAGCCTTTTCTTGTCCAGCTTTATAATTCCCGAGGTATCCTTCCACCCATTTGTTTACAATCCTCGTCTAACCATCTGTCTATGGGTGGTAACTAGTGCTCAGAGTAACTCGGTCCCACAAAGCCTGAATAACTCCTCCTAGAGATGACTTATGAACCGACTATCCCTGTCGCTAACAATACTCTGAGGTAAGCCATGCAACCTGAATACCTCACAGAAGAACAACTCTGCAACTTGTGCAGCTGTATATGTAGTTGTGATCGGAAAGAAATGACCATACTTAGTGAGCCGGTCGACAACAACATATATGCAATCTCTACCTTGGGCCTTAAGCAAACCCATAATGAAATCCATAGATAAACATTCCCACTTCCTATCAGGAATGAGGAGTGGCTGAAGTAATCCTGCATCATAAGTATGCTCTTTTTTATTCTGCTGGCAAACAAGGCATTCTCTCACATACCGAAGAACATCTGACTTAAGGCCTTTCCAAGTGAAACGTTCCCGTACCTGTTTATAAGTTTTAAAGTGCCTGGGATGCCCTGCCATGAGCACATCATGAAAGGTCCTCAACACTTTGCTCTTCATCTCTGATCCTGGGGTTAAGAAAATTCTTCCCTTGTAAATGATAAGATCATTTACAACTATATACCTATTGTCCTAAACTGAACCCTCAACTATGCCTAAAGCCCAAGTATCTTTGGCATATCCTGCCAGAATTAGATGTCTCCAATCCTCTGAAATATCCACCATGAAGCTCAAATGTGGTCAGCGAGATAAGGCATCAGCAACAACATTCTGTGTCCCTTTGACATAAACAATGTCAAAGTCATATGACTGCAACTTACTAACCCACTTTTGCTGATGATCATTGAGATCTTGCTTCCCCAGGAAATGTCTCAGGCTGTTATGGTCGGTTTTAATGTTGAATTTGTTGCCAACAAGGTACTGCCTGATCTTGGCCAAAGCATGCATGATGGCCAACAGTTGCTTGTCATAAATACTAAAGCTCCTCTTAGGTCCTCTAAGCTTCCTTCTTTCAAACACAATAGGATGCTTATCCTGCATAAGCATTGCCCCAATGCCCTCACCAGAGGCATCACATTGTAGCTCAAAGGACTTAGTGCAATTAGGTAAGGCGAGGATTGGACATGTAGTCATCAAAAGTTTAAATTTCTCAAAACACTCCTGTGCCTCAGGAGTCCAAACAAATGCCCCCTTCTTCATCAAATCAGTAAGTGGTGTTGCATGTTGTGAATATCCACTGACAAATGTGCGGTAGAAGCCACACAAACCCAAAAATCCACGGAGCTGAGTAAAATTCATTGGAGTAGGGCCACTCAATGATAGCGTGGATCTTATCAGGATCCATTTGCACAACCTCTGCATTGATAATGTGGCCCAAATACAACAATTCCTGCATGCCCAAATCATATATGGATTCCTTGGCATACATGTATTCCTTGCCAAGGATTTCTAACACCGTATCCAAATGGCCAAGGTGCTCCAACGTTTTACAGTACACCAAGATGTCATCAAAGAAGACAAGTACAAATTTCCTCAACTAAGGCTGAAAGACCTTGTTCATTGTAGCTTGGAATGTTGCAGGAGGATTGGTTAGCCCAAAAGGCATGGCCACAAACTCAAAATGGCCACAGTGGCACCTAAATGTTGTCTTCTCGATGTGCTGCTCTCTAACTTTGATCTGGTGATACCCCGATCTCAAATCTATCTTCGAAAGGAAGCAAGCATCATGAAGCTCATCAATCAGCTCGTCAATCCGGGAAATGGGATACCTGTTTTTGATAGTTCTCTTTTTTAAGACTTTGTAGTCGATGCACATCTGAAGGGTACCATCCTTTTTCTTCACAAACACAACCAAAGAGGCAAAAGGAGATTTGCTAGGCCTAATGTGCCCCATAGCAAGCAACTCCTTAATTGTCTTTTCAATTTCATCTTTCAGCCGCTTTGGGTGTCCATAGGGAGTAATGATTGTTAAATTTTATGTGATCAGATGTTATATTTAAAGAAAAACAGTAAACTGAAACACAATAGAATTACCCCGGGAAAACCTCCTAAAAGGAGGGAAAAACCCAACACCAAATTAGATTATCTATTATTGCCCTTTAAATCCAATTACACAACTCACTGATATTGATTTTCTGAAGATCCCCGATCAATGAAGCAAATCAATGAATTGATCGCCTAATAGAGATGTATCGCCAAGTTTAGAAGAAGGATTTGATTCTTACACAGATTGCAGTTCAAATCTGTATGCCCTAGAGTATAGTGCACTATCTTGTGTATAGATATGCTTCAGATCTGATAGTATGCTTTGATTATGAGTTCGCTGTCTTTGTATATTGTAGATCACAGTAATTACTTTGAATCAGCTCATTGCCTTAATATTCACCATATTAGATATGGATCGCAGGTAAGCTCAAATTTAGATTGCCGCCTTGTGTATGTTCAGATTGCAGTCTCTAGGTTAGATCGTGGTTCAATATCTGATCTGGTCGCTGCTTTGAATGTATGTATGACTTGCTTTATGATATTGCCGCCTTGGATAGCATCAAATTAGTATTAGCTGCCTTGCCTTAGTAAATTGCAGGTATTGCTGCTACTATATCAGAGTATATAAATCACAGCTGATGTGTGTATTGGATCATCAATAGTTGATACAATGCTCCATATTTATATGGGAGCGGATATAATTATGCTTGCATGGTCAGCCCTATTTGGCGCCAATTCAAATTTACAAATTATTTTCACTTTGGGCCCAGCCCAATTAAATTTACATAAGGTGATACAACTTAGAATTTCGATGTATTTAAAAATACAATAAAGGGCCCGAATCTAATTCACATATTTGATTTTTAATCTTTAATTAAAAATCAAATAGCTAGAATTGGATCTAGCTAATAAACAACAATCATCATGGGTTTTTGATTTAAAAATCAAATAGCTAGAATCAGATCTAGCTAATAAACAACAATCATCATGGGTTTTGCACCCTCCAATTCAATGATGTCGCCCATATTCACAACATAGAAATCTGCCTTAAATTCATAATTATTCACACGCAAAGGGAGTTCAGGAATCATCTTGTTACACTTACGAGTGTAACTATTCGCAACTCTCACCCTTATCCCTTTGAACTCCTCAGTATGAATCCCACGCCTCTCAACCAATCTAGCATCAATAAGATTATGCATGGCCCCTATATCCAATAATGTGATAACCTTTAGTCTATAACTAGTACCCCACACATCTTGAAAGAGCCTTCCTACTTTATGCTAGTGAGACATGCCTCCTTAAGCTTAACTTCTTCTTCATGTGCATCCATTTTTTCTAGCTTTTCTGGCTCATACTCAACCTTTTCTATATCGAATTCCCCATGATCAGTTTGCTGGTCTGAATTTTCAGATTCAGAAACCTTTAGTTTAACTAGTACCCCACACATCTTGAAAGAGCCTTCCTACTTTATGCTAGTGAGACATGCCTCCTTAAGCTTAACTTCTTCATGTGCATCCATTTTTTCTAACTTTTCTTGCTCATACTCAACCTTTTCTATATCGAATTCCCCATGTTCAGTTTGCTGGTCTGAATTTTCAGATTCAGAATCCTCATAGAATGCCCACATCACATGATTAGCTTTACCGTTAGGCCTCAAAGGACAATCGTGGTTTGTATCTTAAGGACCCTTGCAGTAGAAACACAACTTTTTCTTGCGTAAATCATTAAGTGTTTCCCTGTCAAATGGAGCTGCTGATTTCCCTTTTTGATCCCCTCTGAAATCTGATTTTTCTTTGTTTTTGGAAAAAAACTTGTCTCTATATGAAGAAAATCCCTTAGACGAGAACTTGCTTTGAGGAACTGCAGGTTCCATACTTCTAGCTTTCTTCATAGCAGCCTGCAGTGTCAATGGATCAAAACCTTTTATTCACCCTTTCAAAGGTTCCATTAGATCCTCAATAAACAACACAACCAATCTCCGCTCGAAAATGTCGGAGACCATAACAGATAGCTTGTGGAAATCACTAATGTAATTCTCCAAACTCCCAACTTGCTTCAGCTGAGCAAGATCTCTGAAATATGTTTCTTGATCCTTCTTATCAAAACGATCAACCAACTTGTCAACAAACTCTTGATATGAAGTGATGTGGTCATGTTGTAAGGTAACCATCCCATTGTGCCACCCCATCTAAATGTAGTGTAGCAAATTTTAATCACATCCCTCTCTATCATAGGCCGAAGGTTGAAGTAGGTGTCCAACTTATGAATCCATGACTGTGATGTGACCTTCCCACTACCATCAAACAATGGTAAAGTGATTTTACTGGTGGCTTGTTCTAGATCCCTATTCTGATTCCTTGGTCTTTTGTCTTGCCTTCCCCTGTGGTGCTCTCTCTTCTGACTCGTGAATCTGTCAAAGTTCAAATGTTCCGTTACATCTGGGGGAAGTAAACTCCATTCATCATGCCCTGTCATGACATTATCAACAAATATAACATCATCCTCATTCCCGACAACTTATTTTGGTTCATTTCGTAAGAAAGTGGGCCGTGTAGGCCTATCAAAGGTGCCAGTAGGTTCTCTCTGTGCCCTGGGAGTCGCAACCACACTCCTATTGTCCTCCTAATCATGATGTTGTCTTCTAGGATTAGCCAACTTCTGTATGGCCGCGGTGAGCTGCTGCAGTGTATCAGCTACACGCTGCTGTCCATCCTGTAACCCTCTCAAAGTTTCTCTCACTTCTATGACTTCATCCCGTGGTGGACTATTATCCCTTCTATCACCCATACTTGCAACTTGTCTAGAGTCTTCAGAAGTTGACTCTTGGTGAATTCCTATCAATCCAGATACTGTGTTCTCTTCAGGTACCTGCGGTGGATGCCAATTTTTCTTGTATTCTCTCTGGTAATAACTTCTTTCCTTGTCACTTGGTTGTATTAACAATATGATTTAAACCCAAAGGATGGAAAGAAACCGCTCTGATACCACTATGAAGACCCCAAGTCCTCTGCAACTGTTATACTCTAATTGCTAATGAAAACTACTGAAGTTTTGTTTGGTTTTCTGAGTTTTTAAAAAAAAAAGTGTGTTTTTGACATAAAAAGCAATGCAAATATGAACATAGAAAATGAATGCAGAAAGCACTAGCAACAACAACCTCATATATATTAATTCCTTATTCATTTGAAACCTTCTATAATACACATGCATACCCGGAAATGAATTACTTATGTGTTTAATGATTCTGCTGGTAAAAAAGCTGCCACAAGATGACTTGATTCCTCAAAAGTCAGCAGCGTGAACATCTGAAAGTGATGTTGGGGTGTTCTTGTAGGTTTAGCACCCCCTCTGTAATTTCCTTGGAATTTATTGAACCTTCTTTGCACAAAATCACCCTCTTTATGTCTACCGCTTCTTGCTGTTGTAAATGGATGCCCAAAGCAAATCGTACCTGCGCAATAAACATAAAAATGCAGTGTAAATCCTTCTTGATGCCAGGCCCTTTCAATCTATATGGAAACTAAGAAATTCTTCCCTCAATGTGCACAAAACTTGACTCTTGGATGAAGCCAATAGTTAGCAATCTTCAGCTGATATCTCACAACCTCAGAAAGCTGATACAATGAACAAGCTACGCTCTCCAATGCCCAAAAAGCTCTGGAAAATTGCAGAAACCCTTGTCTATGTTCTCTAATGCTCAGTAAATACATGAATTAGCACCCCCTTTATAATTTCCTTGGAATTTATTGAACCTTCTTTGCACAAAATCACCCTCTTTATGTCTGCCGCCTCTTGCTGTTGTAAATGGATGCCCAAAGCAAATCTTACCTGCGCAATAAACATAAAAATGCAGCGTAAATCCTTCTTGATGCCAGGCTCTTTCAATCTATATGGAAACTAAGAAATTTTTCCCTCAATGTGCACAGAACTTGATTCCTGGATGAAGCCAACAGTTAGCAATCTCAGCTGATATCTCACAACCTTAGAAAGCTGATACAATGAACAAGCTACGCTCTCCAATGCCCAAAAAGCTCTGAAAAATTGCATAAATCCTCATCCTTGTTCTCTAATGCTCAGTAAATACATGAAATGAGTTTTCAAATGCCAAGTAGAATGAATTTGATTTCATTGAGGAAGTATTTATAATTCTACCTTAGGGTTCGATTTCCCATAAATTCATTTGGATAACATTTAAAAATGTTATTTCAATTGAGACTTAGGGAAAACATTTAATATTTCATTAAAATTGGCATTCATAATTAATTCCTCAAATGGCCTCCTTTTAATGATGAATTGACCCTCAAGTTATAATTAATAATTATATTATCATTTTTTAATAAATAATTATCATTTAGGCCAATTAAACATTAATAACTTCTCTAATATTCATTATTTCCCAATTTCGTCTAAACCAGGGGGTCAACCACTGCATCCATTGCACATCTGACTGCCTTACTAAAAATAGTAAGGGTCCCTCTCAACCATCCTTCGGCTTACTATAAATAGTAAGTTTGAGAAACTGAGCCTTGAAAATCATACAAATGCCAGGTTTGAAACAACTGAGCTCTGGAGTAGAAAAATAACCCCTTCTCTGTCTAGGTCTCTGCCACAAAAGACCCTCTATCCAACCTTATTAGCCTACGAGGATCAAATGATAGGCTAATCCTGCTACAACACTAATGTCTAACTAGAAGGGGACATCACATAAGGCATGTCATCTTCAAAGAGTGTTGACAATCCAATCTTCAACATGAAGCCTAAATCATATAGGAAAGCAACATGAATATGTTTGTCCTGAGTTGGGCAAAAAGAAGTCGAACTCAGAAATTTTTGCTGGGTTATTTGTTTATCTCTAACTAGTTGTAGATTAACATTGTTGGATATCTGTGTGAAATATTTCAAAGCATTTGTACACATTCTTTTTGGTTATTTTCACGAGAAAGACTACTAGCAAGCATGTGCGATCATAGGATAATGATCATCATTGGTCATGAGATGGTATGCAGGTTGAAATATGTTAACTCCCTTTTGATAGCTATGCACCAATCTTGATACATATCAAATTGCATGTATTATGGTAGCAAGCAAGCTTTTGCTTCAATCATTGAGTGGCAACTATACATTGGCCATTTAATTTTGTCAAGGCATGAAGAAAGTTATATAAATGTTTATGGGTGGTCAAACATGGTGGATGCTGCCAGATATCATTTTGTAAACAATGTGTATACACCTTGTTACGACCTTACTAATAGTTTTGTCAAGACTCAAGATGATTGTGCACATTAACCTCTAAAATAGTGATTGTGGTGGGCGGGCTTAAGTACTTTTTAGAGAGGTGTGTCATTGTTTGGGAATAGTTCAGAAGCTTGGATTTGCAAAAGCTCAGCAAGACAACTTTAACTTGGACTTGGCAAAAGCTCGGCATATAAAAAAAAATACGTAAAGTTGTAAGGTAAACCTAAATAACATCCAAAATACTGAAGTTATAGAATTTGTAGGTAACGTTTCTATTAGTTTTAAAGCACAAATGGAGTATAATGTCCATCATAGTGTCATTTATGATATGACAATTGATCAACAACCATCATCATAGAAAATTTGAAGTCGATATAAATATAATACAACTTTATCTTTTCACTAAAGTTCCTAGTGATGGTGCCCTCAAACTGGATGGCAAAGGTTCTTTTTTGAGGATCAATATCATCCTCAAGCATATCACTATCATCTTTCAATGAAGCCCCTCCTAATGCTTCTTCCTTTGCCTTTGTCTGCACTTCTACATCCATTGATCGTTTTATGGCTTCCCTCTCAAATGAGTAATCTCCTCGGCTGAAAACATCAGTTCAACATTCTTGAGAATCCAATTTGAATATGGATTAATTTAATTCAAGTTGATCACTTCATGAGGCTCCTTTCCATCAACCTTTTTGACAGGAAGATGAAGTCTGTATTGCACAAGGATAGGGTCATTAAATTTTTATTTAAATGAATTTGCTGCACTTCTTCATGGGAATAGTTTCAAATGTATTCCAAGTACACTTACACCCAAAAGCTTCATACAAAACACAAAAAATGCAGGAGTCAAGGCTTTGACGTTTTAGATGTTGGTGCCTAATGACAGCGATGCCATGACAAAACCACAGCAACTGGCAGTTTCATTAATGATTGGGGCTCAGCCCAAAAGTGGCAACAACCTTATAATAGCATGCCCAGCAAGAGATAAGACAGCTTAAGTTGTAAGGCCATTTATAGTGGCTAAATCAGTGCAACATTCTGCTGGAAAGGTGAGCACAAGGTTATGAAGGCATGCAAGTTCGAGGACCATTTAAAAGATAGTCAAAAGCTGGCAATTTTATGAGTGAAGTGTGCTTAACTTAGAAGAACTTGTCCATAAAGAGATGGCACACATTTTAAGTGACAAAGCCAATAAAAAATTCTGCAAATGTGCTAAAAGTTGGCTATACTTAAAAGTAAATTTTATGAAAGGGATAAAAGGAAAATAATGGACTTTAAGTCAGGTGCCCTTCTATTTGGCATAAAATAGGCCAAAGCTCCTTAAGTGGTAGTTTCAATTGGCTATGCCACAAGTAATGCCTTTCTAAAAGACACTTAAAACATGACTTAATATGTGCTTTTTGCTTTGCACAGCCAGCCCAAATCTCTGCCTTATAACCTACTCAAGTTAAATGAAAAACAGTCCTAGAACATGCCATTTAGTGCCCCATGGAAGGACGCTTTTCAGACTGTCCATTGCAGCTGAAATATAGGTTCTTATATCTCCAATGTTGAGGGTGATTTAGGGTTTTTATTGCATCCAAGGAATCTGCAGATTTTACATCATGTTGGGTTAGAAAATTCATGGTAATGAGGGATGTGTGTGCTACAATTTTAATCAAGACCCTAAGTCATGTTTAGGTGTTTTCTGAAGTCATCTAGATGTTTACCATGGTGTCTGGTTGGAAAGAGCTGTGAGATTGAGTTTTCAGTTTCCAAGTGTCAACATTACCATGGGAGTGTTTGTCAAATCATGAGTTTTTAATAGATTTCCATTGGATTTAGGAAAATTTTGCCAGGTTTAAAGGATTTAGCCAAATTTGCAAGTCAAAGTTATTTTAGATTTTTGAAAATAACTGAAGTGGCAAATGTTGTTATTTTTCTAGAGGAAATGGATTTGAACCTATCATTAGTAATTTAGGATCTTATTTAATCATTTATTTTATGAATTAGTTAGTTTTATTTGCTTCTCATTTAAAGTTGTACTTTATTGAGAATATTTTACTAATTAAAAAAAGCTGCAACTTGAAGAATTTATGAGTATGTGCTAGGAGCTCATAATTTGTAGGGAGAATTGATATCAAACTTGTAGAAATTGTTAGTCAAGCTAGTGTATTTTCATAAAAGTTAATGAATGTTGGTGCAAGTCATGCTTATGCTACAAAAGTCAATAGTTAGAAAAACTGATTGTGTAAGTATGATTGCATTTTTCGTAATTTCCTAACGAAGATCAAACAGATTGTTTCTAGTATTGGTGCAATCCATCTATTTAGATTATAGCTATGAATGGAGTTTAACTATTTCCTTCATGAAATGATGTGGTGTTCACTTGTCTTGATGTAGATCTGCAAGTCTCTGAATTAGCTAGTAATCAGCATCAATTTCGTTTATTATTGAATACTAGTCTTTGTGTTAGCCAATAGGAAGTTGGGTCTTATTGTTTGTGCTTGATAGTTATTCATCCTTTGAATCTAAAAATATCATTGTAGGTTTTGACTTTTGATATTGTAGTGCTTCCATCGTGAGCGAAAAAATAGTCAAATAGATATTGACATCCTTAATGCAAAACTCCATGGAGATAGACAAATTAAAATGTTAATAACATTTGGCAACTCTGCTAGGGAATGAGATACAACATGCTGAGATTGCAAGAAGATCATCTTATCACCTCTGACTGAAGACTTTTCATTCTATCTGATAAGGTATATATTAGATCACAGAGGAAGGCAAGGCTTCCTAATTCCATCTTTTAGATGCCTTGTAAAGCACATTCAAGCAAAGCTTCTTTCCTCTCCTAATATAACTCAATTTTTCAGGCCTTGAACTAGTAGGTGTTGCAGTATCTAAACGATGAGTTGATTCTTCTTCAAGATCAAAGTCCTTGTCTTCGTCCTCCTCCATTTCATCCAATGTTGTCGCTTCTTCTTCTTCTTCTGTTCCTCTCTAATTTTGCAAGATCTTCTTCAGTAAGGACATCATCATCACCATTTTGTTCATAGATGGTACAATCACCATATGGATCAATATCATCCAAGTAAATGGCCTCATGTGAAGCACCCTCCACCTTTCTAGTGTGAAGGTGAAGGTTGTATTGAATGAATAAGTCCGTGACTATATTAACTTGTAACAGAAAATTATGTTTTATAGAATATTTATTACTTGGCATTACCTTCTCAGCTGGGTCATTTATTTACGAAATACAGCAGTTGTGTGTATTATTAAACTGTGTGTGCTGCTAACAAAATGGCTGGGCATGTGTTTGGTGTCGTATGATATCCCTTTTAGAAGAGATGGCATAAAAGACACATGATGAACATATATGAATACAGCGTTAATACGTTTTGGGAAGTTATGATTGGCAAATATCACTAGCAACACTTAATCACTATCAATATCAAGGTCAAAGCCTCAGTGCCGTATGAAATTCTTTTAGTGGAAGCCGGCACTTTCCAGCTGGAGGCAGCTGCGATAACTCCGTTAATAAGTTATTTAAAGAAACTTGAAAACATGGATAACAAGTGTTGGCCCAAAATTGTAATGAAAGAAGGTTTGGCTCGCAGGAAGAAGACTTGGATGCAACAAAACATAAAGTGGCTGAGCAAATGGAACATCTTTCTACATGATTGTCCGAATATCAATATGGAAATAAAGAAGTTTGTCATGGGCAAATTTCAGACTGCCATGTGGTCTAATAACATGGGTCGGAAAAAGACGCATTATATAGAAGTGTTCAACCCTTCCTGTGAGCATGGAGATAAGGCTTACCTTGGGGTTGCTATTAAGGGTAAACCTAGAGTGTTGTTGGCGTAGCTGAGGACAAGCTCACATCATCTCAGATGCGAGACAGGTAGATGGAAAAGGCCCAAAGAGGAGTGGGGGGAGAGGATGTGCAGATTCTGTGAAAAAAGTTGCGATTGAGACCAAATGACACTTTCTATTTGAGTGCACGGCAGATGTTGACATTCGGGCTCAGTACGGGGACATCCTGATTGATGGCAGCCTGCACAGTTTATTTGAAGAGGATAAGATCAAGTAGACAGCTAGTTTGATTGTCAAGATTCACAGTAGAAGATCGGATATGGAAAAGACTATGGAGTTAGTCTTATGATGTGTTTCGTGATCCCTTAGACTGATGGTCTCGCAGACGTCATTAAAATTCTTCATTCGTTCATTCAATGGACTCTAATTTGTGCGCTGGGCGTTTTTGAAATGAAGAGAGTCATGCATAATGCTATTAAGAGGCTGCGCTTTTGTTTTACTACATGCTAGGCGTTTAATTCCTATTTGGTGCAAAGACTTTATTTTTTGGCGTATTCATTGAATTTTCAATTGACAATTATCGCGTATGGTGCATTTTTCTGCAGTTGAATATGATACGCTGTGGTTTTAGCTCATGACCAGAACATGAAATATTAGTGTGCTTTTTTTTAAACACATTGAATCGTGCAACAGAAGTATTTTTATTTCAGAGTCTTCAGCTGTTTTGAAAAGGTTGGTGACCGGTAGTATTGAGAAGTCTATGTTGATGAATTGATTGTCTAGGTGGAGTTTAGGAGAGCTTTGAAACAATTAGTTCTTGTTTTGACGTGAAGTTGGAGGTTTCGTGTGTGGTTGAAGACTGAGGACATTGCCGTGTAAAGGAGGTGGTATATAAAATAAAAATTATTTTAATTAAGATGCTATATATTTCAGTCTGCAATATTTAATATGGATTGAGAAATGTAATTTTGTGTATTGCTGGGCGGTGCTGCTCCTGTGCGTGTGCGGGAGTTTGTTTTAGTTTTTTGATTGGAAAGGTGTGTATGAAGATTCAATGATTTCTGCATATTGGCTGTGATCATAATCTGGTTTATCTTTGACAAAAATGAAAAGGGCATTGTTGGAAGATGAAGGCGTGTGTTTATGAGCAGATTTGATACCTTGTTTCAGACTGTGGTATGATACAGAGCATATGATGATTTAGTGGAGCTGCTGGGTATAAAAGAATAAGATTGGTGTGGAGTTGTGATCTTTGTTTCAGTGGTTGAAGTGTTTTGTTAATTGGTGCCCAAACTGGGTTGGGTGCCTCAGCTGACTGGAGTTGGTGCTTCGAAGAGGGTTGGTGATCTCTGTGGGTTGGTGCCCATTCTTTGTTAATAAAAGTTCTGTGTGCTGTGGTTTTTTATCCGAAAGGGTTTTCCACGATAAATCCGGTGTTAATGTCTTGATGGTGGCTCTTGTTAAGTTTTTATGTGGTTTCATGTTTTTAAAAGTTTGAAGTTCTGAAATACTGATTCACCCCCCACCCACCCCCTCTCAGTACTTCCTGTGTGCTCTTCATTATGATCAATTTTGAGGCTACAGAAGAAATTGAACTGATTGGTGCCAGAGTCAATACAACACACATATTCATTCACAACACATCAATATACTCCGATGGTCAATCAAGTACCATCAACTTGTAATAACTTGACCTGCAAAGGGCCAATAGTACAATCCTTCCTCAAGATCTGTTCTGCAACAACAGTATTGAACAAGACTAACAATGAAAATAGTATAGGTGCAATGGATTTGCATAGATGAAAATCACAATACTTGATTATTTTTCTCACAAGAATATTGAATCACAAACTGGAGACAACACACACTGAGAGCGTGTATACATTTACAGTCAGATCAGAGTATGTATAGTTATTACAGAAAATTGCAATCATTGTACCCAGAACAATTAAACACAGAATAATATCAAGTTGCTGCCCAAATCTTCTCAAATCCCTCAAATTCTTTTCAAGAACTCTCAAAGATGCTTTGGAATCCCCTTTTAAAGACAAGAGAATCTGACTTTAAGTCGCTGTGAGAAATTGCCTTCAAATTGAACAAAGAACACTAGGTATGCAAACTGGGCATTCTGTCATTACAGCATGTCATAGTTTAAATCTACTTTGAAACTTGGAGATTTTGTTGTTAATCCAGTAATGCAGGTTTATTTCCAAGCTATGGTATGAAATCACGTGTTGCATGCCTCAAATTGTAGTTCTGGAGCCTTATCAATACTTGTCGATGGCAAAAAACACGTTTCACAATGTAATGGCAAAAATTCATCCCCTTCTGCACCATTGCGAAAATTCAGTGGTCATTTAAAATGACCCATTACAGCGGTTAAGGGGTCTTTTTTAGTGCGGAGATTTAGGGGTTATTTTCCCCTCTGCAGAGATTTAGGGGTCATTTTACTCACTAAAGAGATTTAGGGGCCATTTCCTCAGAGAAGATATAAAGGGTGTATTCTCCATTGCTGTAATTCAAGAGAGATTTTCTCCACTGCAAAAATTCAAGGGGTATTTTATCCATTGTGAAAATTCAAAGGGTGTTTTCTACTGTAGATTTAGATATATTCCTATCGGTGTAGAAATTCCACAATTGCATAACTTCAACAATTTTGGTTGGATTTTCCCCAAATTTGAAACAGAGATATCCAATTGGATAGATGGAACCCTCAGCTACCACCAGACTTGATAGATTTTTGGCTTCTTAATTTGGGTACCTAGTCCAGAAAGGGAGAATGAATACAATGAGTAGAACATCACCAAAACATCACAAACCCATGAAAATTTTCTCTGCTTAGTTACACATGATGGGAAATGAGATGAGAGTATGAAAACATGGAAGACCTAACAATTCTAATGCACATCAATCAATTTGTGCTAAAAAAAAAAAAAAAAGAAACTTTAAAAATACCTAAAAGTAAAAGTAAATCAAGAATTTAATTGCTTATATACAAATTGGAACACTTTCATTTAGCTAATAAGTTCTGTCTTTGACTTCACATTCAGATTCAGTGGCAAATTACTAATATATAATTCTACATTGAATATGGCTTAAAAGTTCAAACAGTAACTACTATCACATGCACAACCATTTTTATTGAAATTGCAGAAATGTCTTCAAACATGACTGCACACAAGTCTTGAAACAGTAGCTGCACAGGGTGAGATTTTTCGCAGTGTCTGGTGGTAGTTTATAGAAAAAATATGAAATTCTTTTACTGAAAGCTATAATTTTTTCCAGGTTCTGTCTAGGTTCATGTGAGTTCATCTTGGCCAAATTTAGACTTGTTTGACAGAACATTGGATGGCCCTGCAAGCAGATCATATCACTACCTAGAGCAGGTTCGAATGACTTGGATCTGGGCCTGTATACTGCCGAATCAATAACTTAGCTTGAAACACTGAGTACAACTAATGTTAAGTCTTGAAAAATTTAGGTATTCAATTTTCTCTACCAAGGAAAACGTTAGATTTGTGAACTTGTTGTTAGAATATTTTTAAGAGGCTAAGCAAGAGTTCTAATAAACTTTTGTAATTACATGCACAATGTGAGTAATATGCTGTCAACCAATGCCATATGTAAAAACAATTTGTATTGTCACTCAAATTGTTCTTTTGAAAAGTAGTGGATTAAAAATCTGAGTTATGTTCATAATCAAACCTTTTTTGATATATTGGTGTTGTGTGTTTCATTCTTCATAGTCTGTAGTATAAAATTCTCTAGAAAAGGGTAAAACTTAAGTTTATTTTTGTGTCTGCATTCCTAGTCTTTTTTTTGAGGGATTGCAATTACAAATTGTTTGCTTCTATTTAATAGAAGTTCAATTTTGGTCCTGAAATCTCTAGGGAACGCATAATTATCATTCTTTTAGAAAAATAAACTTCCAAATCTGCTTACATGAGAAAAGCATTAGGTTATTATTTTATTCCATGACATCTGGTACCACCAATAGAAAAGTAATATCATCTTCGAATTCTGTGCATTATCTATGATAAAACAGTTATCCACTTTTTTAAATTGTCATAACCAACTACATGATAAACATGAAAAAAATAGTATGAACATAAGAGAAATGCTTACTAAGATTTGGTTTTGAATTTGGCAGGCTCAAAGATATTTTTCACTAATGGTTCACAAGACCCATGGCGGCATGCATCTAAACAAAAATCTTCTGAGGATAGTAAGTGGTTATTCTCATGGCTTGAGGACCCTTGTAAAACACACCAAAACTGGTGAATCGCAAAGAATAAAGAAAGTGTAAAAGGAAAAAATACCCTTTAAAAATTAACCAACCTAGATACATAAGAGATATTTATGCCCTAAAGAAAAATTTATTGATTTATAAGAGGTTATTCTATACATTAATTAGTTTTATTGAGATTATAGGTTTGTCTGGTATGTTAATATAGTATATACCTTTACATTTATATTAGTGTTAACTATCCTAGCTTTCCATTCCCTAATACATTACACTAGATCTATTGTTCTCTTTTTCCTATCTTACTAACTAGTACCTAGCACATGAATAATAATTATTTCAAATCTTGGTTTTGGTTAGATGCTTATATAGTTCAAGTAACATAGCTATTATATAAACTGGAATAGCTTGAAAACAAAAAAAGTTTAGCTTTGTTCTCAAAGTTGATTGCATATGATAGGTTTCATGTTGGCAAAAAGATGCTAGTTTCTGAGTGGCACTTCTTTGTGAAGATCCACACAGTTTTCTATGTATTAAGTGGAACTTTTAGCACTCTTAGGTTTAAAAGTAAAAAATTTGTTTCTTTTGAGAAAAATTTCAAGGCTATCCTCATTGTCATTTTATTATTTCTTTTGTCATTTAATTTCTTCAAAAGACATGGAAGCTGACTTTATGCTATTTCAACTTTCTTGTATTTAATTTGGAAAGGTTCTTTTTTATGGTTATCTTGAGTATTGCCATAAAATTGTACTTAGTGTTGCATAAATGTTGATACCACAAATTACAATAGCCGATGTCAGAAGACATGCCTTAAATAGACTCCCTTCCAAGAAATTGAATATAGGTAACATGTAGGCAAGTAGATTAAAAATTTCCTCTATAATGTAAATATGGCATATGATTTGCCTACTGTATGGTGTGGCATATGTATATTGTTCTGTAATAGTTTGCAATGATCAGCTACAAGCAATCAAACTTTGCCAATATCAATCCTAACAAAACTCATCTACAAGAAAGAATCATTTTATGACAGCACAAAAGAGAAAGAAAGTTTTGGAAGATCTATCACTTTAGATTCTTAGAACATTTTGGAAGATCGATCACTTTAGATTCTTAGAACATTCATGTGGTTACCACAAGTTATACTGTAAACTTTATAGATCTAGTCCCCAAAAATCTCAGCAATTGATGAAGAGAGGACCTTGAGATCACAGATATGAACCCAACCCAACAATGAGAATTATTTCTTGGAGCATTAGGGTAATAGGTGGCCCTATTAAATAGCACCTACTTATGAGTAAAATCATCAAGCACAAGCCTGGCATTGTTCTTGAGAAGACTACTAGATCTGGTTGCATGGTGATGGAAGAACCATGTTTAAAAGCCCTTGGGGAAATAAAAACACCCGCTTCTGTAGATCAACCAAATTAGCAATTCTCTAGGACTCTCAAATGTATGCTTCCACATCTCATGTGAGACAACAATGGCAGATGCTAATCATTTTCTTACTCTTGATTATAATATGAGTTTCCACATCATGGATATCTACATTTGACCCATGGGTAATAACAAGACTATTGCTAAATCAACTCTAGGTTTCGCTTATGACCAACACTCACAAATCCCATCATTTTGGTGGAGATCTCAATCCATTAAATTTCTCGAGGAAACAAAGGGAATTTAGTGATTCAACTAAAGGACACAAACAACCTCTCCAACCTCATGTCATTGACTAGGCTAATTGCTTTTGAATTTAAAGATAAATCCTAGACCTGGACCAACAGAAGGTTGGGAAGGAACCACATCATTGAAGAATTGGATATAATCTAATTCTTTTCACACTAGGTACAAAGTGTTCACATAATGGAACATGTAAGTATAAACTTTTCTTCAAATTAGGAGGGGAAGCTTCCTTGTAACTGAAAACTAAATAGATCCTAGAACCTAAGATAACTACATCTAGCTTTCTACAATATCTACAAGTTAAATCTTGTGTTTTGAGCACACATTGCAAACAAACTAAAGAAATTCCTTGTCTTTTTGTTCTTGGTCAAGGGCACAAAGCTTATTAGCACTTCTACTCAAGGCGAGAGATTTTTATATCTTTTACTTGAAAGTAAACACTTACAACAGCTAACATGCTTATGCTTTTTAGATACATGTAGAGATTAAAAAGTACAACACAAAGCTTAGAGTTGGATTAAACACAAAGCAAATTGAATGGAGCTTAGAGTTTCTGTCTTATTTTACTTACAAGTTATAAGCCAAGAAGGGACATGCTTTTTTCACAACTATACGTATAAGCCTAAAAGAGACATAATTTTTCAAAACTATTTTTCAATTATATTGGCACTTAATTCAAGTGAGGATACAAAGCACGTAAGGTAGGATGCATGTTTAAGCTAGTAATTGACATGAGCAACATCCAAATGATATTAAATTTCAGAGAATGTATTGTGTGTTCTTTCAACTTAAACGGCAAACAGTCTAATCCTAAAGATTTGTTTTTGTTTCTTTAATACATGCTTACATTTCTTTTCCCGAGATTTCAACTAATAGCTCTCCAAGTATAAATAAGTACAGAATTCACCAAATGATACAATGTTTGAGACTGCTATCATCCTTCTGCATTACAAGACAAGTTTATCATATTATAAGGTGTAAAGCAAAACTATTGAGGGAAGGCAAATACGGTATCTACAGATTATGGTAGCTGAAAAATCTCTGCAATAAGCTCAGAAACCCTATTTTTCGGAATTTAAAATTTTTGTAAAATCATAAGGAACTCTAATTCTCCAGATTTAATTGTGCTTTGCACTCTTTCCCAAGTTTATCATGATATTTGAGTTTTATATTCAAAACTGTTGACCCCGACTTTTTAAAAAAAATGTTTTCCTTGGTGACTTTCCACTATAAATTTTCTCCATGATTTTTGTAACAAGGGTACAGATTAATTTGAGTTATATCTCTTTTTCCTCTCTATGCTTCATTACTCTATATCTTCTAATAGTAATGCTTCTGGTAGTAAATTGTGTAGAACTTTATTGGATCAAATCAAGAGTTCTACACAGTTTACTACCAGAAGCTTTACTGTTACGATTCCATGGAATCTGGAAATATCATATCTTTAATAGTCTTTCTCTTATTTCTTTGGTTGCTTAACATTCTTATTTTGGGTGATAATTCATGCCATTTCTCTTGTTTCTGTTTTGTCAGTGCCCTCATATCTAATTACATGTCATAATTGTGGTCATGGAACTGATCTTCGAGGATGTCCTCAAAGCCCTCTAAGCCTTGAAGGTACTTGTGCATTTTTGTTTCTCACATTTCAGTTACTACATTCAATTGGTTAACTGTAATTTTAGATTGCAATCCATATTATATTCCATAAAGAAGAAAATATTCTGTTACTAAATATGAAATTAAGGAAAACACTTGGAATCCCATAAAAATGTGTATATTATTCTTGGTTAAAAGGAAGACTTTGTTGAGGTCACAACACATACATTATCTTTGAAAACTAGGGTGCTTATTTATTTTTTATTTTTTATTGATTGATAAAATAAGAGTTTTTTTCTGAAATACAAAATCATGTAGCTCTTATCACAATTAATAAAATGTCCTGTTCCAACTTAATAGTAGTTAATGTTTTTTTGCCTTTGATTGCATGATTTAAACTCCATCCATAGTTACTGAACTGATGGCAACAATAAGTGAAATTGAAAGGTTTATTGTTCCTGTTTTTCTCTCGAGATTTATAAGGCTTGCTTATGCAATATAAAGTGCTCTCATTTTCCTCAGCAAAATGAAATCTGCATGTTAATTTTCCATTAGGGGATGCTTCCAAATGTGGTTCGCCTGAAGCGGTACATAAAGTCAGGACACAAATGATCGATCGTATTGATCTATGGCTTTCACAATGCGGTGCCCAAGGCGGGAGATATTTCATGTAGATGGCATAAAAAGCCTTTGCATCTATGTCCATTAAATCACTGTGAAGAATGTAAATATCTTCAATCATAGAATAATTATTAGATATTCTTGGCAATAAGTTATTATTTTAAGGGAATGTACCGATACAATAGTATTATGATTACATAATGCCATCCTTGATGATTTCCCCATATTTAGCTTATTGAGGAGACTGATGAAGCATTTATATATCCTTGATTGGTTCATTTTCTTTCTGTCATTTTGGTGCAACTTAATTTTAATACAGTGTTCTGGTACTTTATAATTCAATCTATATTGAAGAAATGGACAATAAAAGCCTTAAATCTATCTCATGGTTCATAAGTTTCTGCTTTTTCTACATTGAAAATGATTTTACTTGGACTAATTGAGGCATTTTTTCAAATTAGCTATGCTGACCATGCATTTAATTCCTTAAATTAATAAAAACTATTGCCAAGGAAATACTAAGTAGTATTTGTAGCTATATCCATTTGTCTACAGTTGAGAGTTATATTTCTCTTTCAAGGTTTGTAGATTATTTTATCAAATTCCACTAGTATAACTTTTTAATATATTAAGATTTCTATTGGTGGTATCTACCTTGTAGACTTCAGATTTGATTAATAAATATTTTGCTTAATTTATATATGTAGAAGAATCTTTATTAACTCAGTTGGAAAGGTTTCTTAGGATGTTTTTAGTTCGGAGTCTAAAGTTTAAACCAAGGTTGAAAATATCGGTCTCGGCAAAATCTCAGTGGATTCAAATTTTTTGAAAATCTCATTCTCAGCAAAATCTCGGCAATAAATCGGCACTTTTATCAAACATTTGAAAATATATAATTTTTAAAAATATTCTTAAAAACACACACATAAACACCAAATTTATAGAATATATACTGATTTGAGATATTCACCATATATTAATCAAAGTTTTGAGTTAAATAAATAGCAATTAGAATTTAGAACTTCCCAAAAAACATAGAATCATTATCATATACCGAAAAAACAAGTCAAGAAAAGTTTTGAATATATCAATGAAAACTAGAAATATATATAGACTGCACCTGATCCCCAAAAAAACAACCTAATCCGGACGCCTTTACAACTTTAAAAAAATCCCTAAATTTTTAAAAATCATTTGTTTTTAACTTAAAGTGTTATAAGCGGAGAGATTTTTGGGTAAAAATTGCTAAAAATCACGATATTTTTAGGTAAAAATCGCTGCGCTATATTGGAAATATCGTCAGCGATATTAATAGAGATAATATCATTTTAGTTTGTGTAGCACAATATATCGTGATATCGGAGATATAATTGGGAGATTTTCAACTATGATTTAAACATTAAATTATGTTAAATTAGATTTTATGATAAGAAAAAAATCACCTTCATAATCAATATTTTTAAAATTCAATTCCTTTTTCTTTAATGGAGGGGATTGCCTTTCTGTACGGACCTTTCAAATTAAAGCAATTAACACTTCCTATAAGTTGGTTCAAGATCATTGGTGGGCCTAATTTAAAACTATTAAACTAAAATCAATTAATTATAAGAATTAAAAATTAATGCTTAGGATTAAAAAATTATTAAAATGGATTTCATCTAAGATAGAGCCGTTGTTTGAAATGGTTTAATGGAGTGAATTCTACTCTACTAAAGATAACTTCTACAAGTGTCACATGTATGGAATTCCTGTAGGGTAAAACTGTGGTCTATTCTTTGGATTGATTTGGGACTAATTTGATGCAAGTACCCTTAATTACACCTAGAAGTGTCAATTCGGGAGTCGTAAGCTGGTGAGAGATATAGTGGTTATTTGCTCAAGGGATGAAGATAGTATGTTAAGTGATTATGAATGCATTTTTAATTTACACTCTTATTCTAAGAACAAATCTAAGACTCATACTCTTTAACTAACAAATTAAATCTCACACTTAAAAGAATTAAACTTAAATCACACACTTTCAATCAAGCCTCTTTAATTAGACACCTACTTTATGAACACCAACTTATAACATCCACTTGATTAGATACAAAATCTGTTACTACTTTCCTTATTATAATAATGAAACTACTTTCCTCCAAATGATTTTCACTTTGCACTTTAAGAGTGAAGACAAAATGGTTATGCTTCCTATCATGGTAGGGACAGGAAGTGGAACAACGTGTAAGAATACCAAAATTACGGAGTCACAACCTATCAGACCAAACATATATTTGTCTGAATATTAGACTTATGAATCACAACTTATTTAATCAGATCAAACATAAGTTTATTTGAATATAGTTTAATGTTTGAATCGATGTATTTTCCTTGTCCTGCAATTTTCGATTAGACCCGTGAATGTAGAAATCACACTACAACTTAAACCAAGGACATTCTACTGAATGGATTATTAAATGTTCTGCAAACTCTCAATTCCTTCAAACCGATACTAGAATAAATGTTCTGCAAACTCTCAATTCCTTCAAACCGATACTAGAATAAATATACACTAAACTGTTTATTTAATCACACTGTTATTATCGTAAACAATGACCATACAAATCACACAATCAAAACATAAAATTACTCACTCCACACTTATAAAGAAGTCACCTGATAACACAAGCAAGGGGGCCCTGCCTCCTCGGTCACCAGGGGATGCAACACACACGAATCCTTACGTTATTTCAACCATACAATACTTCAAATACCAAATTGATAGATTAAAGGAGTAATATATTCATATGATGAAAAGGTAAGTCTGTCTTCAGTTTACATTCATATTTATAATATAATGACTAAATCTAAGTTTGTCACAGCTACTGGCTGACATCCTACCATATTGCATTACATTACAAAATGGCCACAGATCGAGACCCGTTTATCAACAACATTATCTTTTATAATAACAAATGCCTTTCTTTGGCGATACCAAAATAACCACTAAACAATTATTCCAAAACTTGCTTATTTCTGTTGTGTCCTTCCATCATCTGCATCCATGACAACTGGATCGACCTTTCATTCATTTCCTGCCATTATAACAACAAAATAAATAGAATTGTCATGATTTTCAGTAACTCATTAATCCTAATTTCTTTTTCATATTTTATTAAATATTAAGGTTCCTTCATCAAATGTTGACAGAAAATGTGGACAAGAACAAGGGTAAAAGAGGAAAACTTAAGGCAAAATAATGACACATCCTACACTCATCAATTCCCTCAAGCCAAGTAAACTAGAGCACCCTATAGTGCTCCTAAATGTGATAGTAAGTTTTCTATTGAACAAAATTTTGACATACTTGATTTTAATAGCCACTGATTTTAATAGCTACTAAGATTATTGAATGAATGAATGAAAGTTTTTAATAACATCTATAAGGTCAAGTAGTCTATGAGACCCACAAATAGCAAGCAAACACACAAGCAATGAAGCCCAGGCAAAGAGCTCCCACCACTAGATTTCTTTATCCTTTTGCAGCTTGGATCATCTGCTGCGTATCTTGATTAGGAAATTTGCAGCCTTTATAATCCCTTCTTCAAATAACTTGCTCAAGGTGTCCACATTTAGCGTATCAGTGTAATTGGTCTAAATATCCTTGTAGGTTGCACACTCTGTGATGTAATGTCATCTTGTCTCCACCATGTCTTGAGTGCAATAACAACATCTTATGTTTGTCCACTCTTCTTTATGTATTGTCCACCTTTCGATTTCACATCTTAATTGGTGTGAACTAGTTCTTATCTGGGCAATTAATATTTTTGCATTCCATTTTATTTCCATACGTATGTAGTTCTTTTGAGTATGATCATGTGTGGATTAAAATGTTTGATGTAATACTGCTTTTTCCTCCTAAGATGTCTAGTCCACATATTTTCCTTGACCATTGTAATAGCACTAAAGTAGATCTTGCCAAGATGAGCTTGATCTTTCCACTTTTCTCACCCAACTTTATAGTCTCTCTACAATGGCCAATCACCAATGGCCTTGGATTATGTTACCAAAACTATAGGAAGTCTGAGATTATTTTGTAGAAGACTCTTAAGTTGAGGACCTTATGATTTGATGAGTCTATAATGACTTGTCACCATCACCCTTGGATTATGTTATCAAAACTATATGAAGCTTGAGATTATTTTGTAGAAGAATTTTAAGCTGGGGGACATTATGATTAAATGATAGTTAAATATATGAATGTAACATTATATGATAAATGTTTGATAAAAGAATTTTATTAAACTTTAATGAAACCATGGAAGTGTGTGTGTGTGTGTGATTTGGCATATCATATAAAATATATGTTTATATGGATTGGTTATTAGTTATAAAATGAGTTGGAATTTTATTTTGATTATTTGATTTAGGTGTAAACCGTTATCCAAGATGTTTTTATCTATTTGGTAATCATGTAGTTTATATGTACAATTGGATGTCAATCAAAGTTGAGGGTTGTTGGAACATGTTTGTCATTGCACTGAAAGATCGACTTGTCAACACTCGATACAATGCTAGAGATAAATAGATTCATAGGCGGCGATTAGTCTATGTCCCGAATTCGAAGGGGGCATAGACAAATAGTCCAACAATCTCACACAGTGTCTCGAGGGGATTCAAACCCGTGACCCAACTCTAATACCAATTGTTGGAACACATTTGTCATTGCGTCGAAAGATCGACCTGTTAACGCCTGATACAAATGCTAGAGATTAACATATCCATAGGAAGCAGTTAGTCCATGTCCCCAATTAGAAGGGGGCATTGCTAATTAGTCCAACAAGATTGTCTAGTTATGAGTGGGGTAATCAAATGGTAACCAAGTTGGCAAACACACTTAATTGATCATACTTAATCAAAAGAAATTTACTTTGTTTAGAAAGTGCAATACATAAAAATTGACTTTGAGGAAACACAAATGATTATTTGGGAAAATTATAAATTGGATAATGATGATTGAGAAGATATGTGATATAAACACTTGGTTGTCAACAAGAATCATAATGGGTTAAAAGATGATGGAACAACAAGTCTAACAAAGGAGCTAGGACCAATTGAAAAATTGAATACCTAGAGTTAAAAGAATTCAAGTAAATCATGGGTGAAAAATAATGTTTACATCCTTTGAGGAATTCGAGAATGATAATCACAAGGAAAAGTACATTGTCATCATGCTTGCTATCAATGCTAAGCGGTGTTTATAAAACAAAGAGGAAATTGAGTAGTTGAACACTTGGATGACAAGTTTGTAAAGAAGCTTTTCGTATTGTTGATAAGTAAAATGTGTTTGAGAATCAAATGAGTTTAAGCTAGAGCCAAGTCATCATTTGTGACTTCAAGGTAATGATAATTGTGTGTTTCTTCTTATGAAGTTTTGTGATGAAAGTGATTGTTATTCCATATTAATTGTGTATTGTGTATAACCTATGAGGCTTACATGTTTGTGTTTGGCCCTTGATAAATTAGGAAGTGTCCATCAATTAATGTCTTGGGTATGATGGTTGAATAAATTGAAATGAGAAATTGTTAGTGAATATAGTTGGTCTCTTTCTTTCATGAATTAAATACGACATTATTTCATTATCTTCTTTATAAGTATAAACAATTAAAACATTGAGAATCAACAACACCAATTAATTTTATAAATGCACAAAATATTTTTGAAAAAGTCAGTCTAAGAATGTCTAGAGAGCACCAAATAGAAAATCAACTCACAATAGTGTATTTTGAGGAGTCACACACTTGTTTGAGCTTGTGCTTAATTGTAATTCAAAGATGGGGTATAATTTTGATTGTAATGCCTAGGGACATAATATGTGGATGTGATAAACTATGAATCACGAAAAAGTCACTCTATCTATTTCCCATGTGATATGAATATTGTGAGTGTTCTAATTCTGTTATTAATTTGAGGGGGGTTTCTATTATGATGCATGGTCCTTAATTGGGTCCTCTAAACACGATTGCATTGTAATACAATAACTAAGTTGAGTTATGAAGAAAATGAGTGAAGACATCTTTCAATATTAGGTTGTTGGGCAGAAGCTATCAAGAGAATTTGGTTGTGAAAAGATTATTGAATTTCGAGGTAGCTTCTATCAAATTCAAATGAACAAAGATAACTTTCACTAATAGATTGTTTGGTAGTAGCTATAAAGAGAATTTGGTTGTGAATAGATCATTGAATTGTGGAGTAGTTTCTATCAAATCCAAGTGAATGTCCCTCCAAGAAAATTAGGTAATGGTCATACATATAAAGATGAAAGTGATGAAGAAATTGGAAGTGGAAATAAGTATGTTACCAAACCAATTTTAGAAATTTGAAAAGATTCAAATCAAATCACAAATTTGAATGTTATTTCTAATATTTGTAAGAGATCTTAAGTTAGATGTTCTTAGTTATGTTGGTAGTTTGAATTTAAGTCATTGATTGAATGGTTGGTTGGAATAGGAGAATATTTTTAGTATGATGAGATATTAGACCTTAAAGTAGTGAAATACGCTAAGAAAATTTTGAAAAGACATGTATTATGGTGTAAATAAATAATATTATAGAAGAATCGAAGAGTTAAAAAAAATAAAAGTCAGTTTATTGTTGTAGATCATCAATTAGACCAATTAAAGTAATTGTAGAATTGACACAAAGATATAAATGTGAAGGATTTTACAAAGGGCTTTAACACGTTGACAAATAGGGTTGGTCATTGTGAAGTTAATTTATTGTTATAGATCATCAATTAGACCAATTAAATAATTTGTAGTGTTGGGACATAAAAACATGCATGTGAAAGATTATATAAAGGGGTTTTACAAGTTGACTATTAGGGTTGGTCATGTGAAGTTGCTCAAGAAAATTTGACAAGATATATTAATTTCCTAAAAAAGAAGCATTTAAGAGAAGTAATTATAATGAGGATGCAATTAGTTGAAGAAGAATATTAGTTTTCTCTAAAGCCAAAGAAGTTGACAAAAATATCTCAAATTAAGTAAATTAAGCAAGAGGAAGAGGTGCCAAATTCCAAATGAAGGAATTGAGGTGGTGGTATAGGGGGCATTGGTCTTAAAGATATAGAATAAAAAAAGGAAGTCATAATTCTTACATATTGGTAGATTTAATGAATATCAACATAGTAGAGGTAGATTTAGTAAAAGAGGTGGAAGAACAATCCATAATGCTCGTTTTAGGTGTGGAGTTGAACATAGAACATTTGAAGGTCATCACTCATCCCTCTCCAATCAAGGCCTAATAATAGAAGACCTAAATAAACCATGGGATTTACACCTATTGATAAAGAATCAATTGGATCACTTAGTCGATTAGATGAACTAGAAAGAGGCGAGTCATGTTAATAAAAAAAGTAACCTTGATGTCTAGTAATAAGGATATAAAAATTCAATGCAAAAAGAATTTGTTTACCTAACCCATTTGTAAGTGTACAATCCTAAAAAGTTAGCACATATAATTGGGTACTTTTCTAGGACCTATTAGACCCCATTTTAGTGATTTTGAGGTGTGAATGCCCATTTTGCTTGATCCTAGCAACCTATCTTTTCTTCCCCCACTTCTTTTCTTCTATCCTGACATCTAGTCCAAATTATGGTTCATTTTCTAGGGTACAATACGTCATTGGTGGGTTGTACCTAGGACATGACGACAATGACAACTTGTACCTGGAACAAGACACCAATGACAACCTGTCCCAGGAAATTGGGGCCCAAATTTGACCCAAGGCTTGCTATTGGGGTATTAGTAGGATTTTTTTATTATGTGGTCGACCTGGATCATTTTGAATCCCAAAATGATGGAGTAAGTATAAAATACCTTATCTCTCTTCATTTTGCATATCATAATCATACACAAGCATTTTGGCAATTAAGTTATCAAGATTTTCAAGCAAGCAAGATCAATTGGGTATTTAGATTCAAGATTTGAAGGCAAGCATCCAAGATCAAGATCTCCAAGTCTCCTATTCTTCAAGATCATTCAAGTCAAAGAAAATATTCTCCAATTGATGCATGTTTCTCTCCCATGATGGCCAAGTAGAGGAATTCTCAATCAAGAAAGAGAATCCTTCCTTCATTCTCCTCTCTCCTTTGCAAGCGATTTTCAAGCATACCAACATTCAAGATCTAGGAGTGGAATTCATAGATTTATGCATTTGTGAGGGAATCCTTGATTCTAAATCTCATTCCAAGGTCAACTGTATGGATTTCAAGCATATTTCAAGCATCTTCATGGGTATGAGCAATTTCTACATTTGTCCATGAGGGTTTATGCAAGGTAAATCTACCATTTTCCTTTTTACATACTTTCCTTTATGCAATTTCTTTCCATTTTCAAGGTTGATTCCTAAACAGGGGCTGGACCAAGGAAAACTCCTTTATATAACCTTTTTTTTTTCATTTTTCTATGTGCAAGAACAAGTTGTGGAGCCACCGGATCGGGATCAGAAAGATTGGATATAGTCGGATAAACCCAAAAAAATTCAATCATTTTTACCCGGTACATGATGCTATTGGTGGCCTATACCCAGGTAAAGGTCAAGTTTCAGCTTGTAACTTGCATTTTAGCTCAAATTTTACCTACATGTCAGTTTTGTGTTCTACTTTTTATATTTGTACTTTTCTGCTCATTATCAGTCTGTTATTTCCAATTTTATACAACTTGTCTATTTAGTCACTACAATCAACTTAATCACATTATTTTATCATTTCTATTTCATCAATTATCATATTTGAGCAAAGGATCACTGTCCCACTTAGCATTCGAGTCTCCTCTTGAACCTAGTAGGGTGTCTTCCTTCTGAAATGTGTGGTTGATAAAAAGGTGAAGTGATTTGCCTTATCTATGTCATTACTTCCCTTTTTCAACCTTACAGTAAGACTAAAAAAAAGTTGCAAAGCCACAATTGATGGTGAAAGCAATGTTCCCATTGTCCTTGACTGCATCAAGTGGTATCAGAGAAAGGTTTGCAACCTAGGGTTTACTTGTGGGGTGGCAAAAGAGAGGATTTTCCATACAACTATTGAATATTGTGAAGATGGCCAAAAGAAATGCTAGAGATGGAGAAAGGAATACAAATCGAGTTGTCTTGGATATGTTGAGACAAATTGATGCTAGATTGGAAGCAGTGGAAATACCTCAGAGGACAGGACAACACATTGATGATGCAAGTGATGAAGAAGGATATGAACATAACCAGGCAAGGGAAGGAGTGAACAATGAGGAACAACCAGAGTTGAATCAAGAGGAAGAAAGGTTCATTCGAGCCTTGACCAATGTGAACAAGAGACCTAATTTCAATCCACCTGACTACCATGGTAACCTTGATTCAGTTGAATTAATATATTGGATCACACAGATGGACAAGTACTTTGAACTTGAAGGAACTAGTGAGGAGAAGAAGGTAAAATGTGCCTGCACTAAGTTAAAGGGACATGCATCCTTATGGTGGGAACATTTACAGACTGGTCACAAAGAAGGGGTAAAGACAAGATCGAATCTTGGGATAGAATGGTGAGTAAATTCAAGGCTAAGTTTTTGAATGAAGATTACCAAGTGAGTCTATTTCAAAAGTTGTAGAACTTGAAGCAGAGAGAATTAAGTGTTAAGAGATATACTGAGGAATTTTACAAGCTAAATATCAGATCTGGTCATGTAGATGATGAAAATGAACAAATTTTTCTCTACCTTAATGGTTTAAGGGTTTCAATAAAGGATGAAATCAGTTTGATATAGATTAGAGTGTGGAAGAAGCTTACAAGTGGGCTTTGAAGGTTGAAGAAAAGTTGAACCGAAAGCATGAACAAAGGCAAAGAGGTAGAGGAGGAAAGTTTTAGAGAGGTTGATCCAGTACCAATACCGGAGGAGGAAGATCTTCTGCAAATAAGGGAAGAAGTGAGTCAGAAGCTAAGGATAATGATCCCTACAGGAGGAATGACAGAAGTTCCTATCACAATGAAGGACAAAGTAGTGGTGATAGAATAAATTTCAATAGCACTTGTTTCAAATGTGGCAAAAGAGGACACCGAGCCTTTGAATGCAGACAAGAAACCTTTGAGAAGAAGGAAAAAAGTAGTAGGAAAACAACATTTGTAGATGAAGAGTCCTCTGGATCAGTAAAAAAAATCAAGAAGAGGATGGAGAAACCTTGATAACTCGGAGAACTCTATACCAAGGAGAAAAAGATATGGAACCATTAAAAAGGAAGAATTTTTTTTGAACCAGATGCAAGGTACAAGATAAGGTGTGCAAAATTGTTATAGATAGTGGTAGTTCTGATAATCTTGCCTCGGAGGAGTTGGTAGACAAAATGAAGTTGCATATATTGAAGCATCCTAAACCATATCAGATCACATGGATACAAGATGAGCATAAGGTACTGGTAAGTGAACAATGTCTAGTTAAATTCAAGATTGGGAAGTATTATGATGATGTTTTCTATGATATTATGCTTATGGATGTGTGTCATATCATGTTGGGTAGACCATAGCAGTATGATAGGAAAGATATACATGATGGTAGGAAGAATGTATACACCATTGTTGCTAATGGAATGAAGCAAAATTTATTACCTTTAGAAGAACCCCTTAAGAGTGAAGTGTGTACCAGTGCTCAAATTTGTATAGTGGATGGCAGGAAGTTCCTGGATGGCATGAGGCATGATAATGTGTTTTTTTTAGTACCCAAGAATTCTAAGGAGATTGTGTCAGAAGAAGAACATTCAAAATAAATCACTCTATTGTTGAATGAGTATGCAGACATCATCTCAGATAATTTCCCTGATGGATTACCACCTGTGAGGAGTATTAGCCATTGTATGGATTTGGTACCAGGAGCTATTTTTCCTAACAAGGCAACCTATCAGATTACACTAGAAGAGAATCAAGAACTCAATAGGAAAGTGCAAGATTTGTTGTAGCGGGGATTGAGCAGAGAAAGTCTGAGTCTGTGTGTAGTGCATGTTGTGTTAGCACCTAATAAAGAAGGAAAATGGAGGATGTGCACCCATTCTAGAGCCATCAACTAGATCACAATCATGTACCAGTTTCCTTTTCCAAGGATGAATGATTTGATGGATTGTTTGAGTGGAGCTAGATATCTCACCAAGATAGATTTGAAGAGTGGATATCATCAAATTAGAATCAGAGAAGGTGATGATTGGAAGACCGCATTCTTGAGATAAATGGAGGATTGTATTAATGGTTGGTAATGCCTTTTGGATTATCTAATGTACCAAGTACTTTCATGAGGTTAATGAATGAAGTTCTAAAGAAATTATTAGGTAAGTTTGTCAGTGTATTTGGATGATATCTTGATTTTCAGTAAGAGAAAAGAGGAGCATTTGATGCATGTTAGACAAGTATTGCAAAGGTTAAGAGAAGAGAAGTTGCGCCTAATCAACATCAAGAAGTGTACTTTCATGAAGGATGAATTAGTATACTTGGGATTTATAATATTTGTTGAAGGATTGAAGATGGACCCTGAGAAAGTGAAACCCATTATTGAGTGGCCTACACCGAAGAATGTTGGAGGGGTAAGATCATTTCATGGGTTGGCTAGTTTTTTACTGAAAGTTCATCAGAAACTTTAGCTCAATTTGTCCACCGATGACTGAAACTATGAGGGGAGATAGGAAGGAATTCAAGTGGACACATGGAGCATAAAGGATTTTTGAATTACTAAAGAAGAAGGTGACAGAACAAACTGGTGTTAGCTTTACCTAATTTCAATAAGGTATCCTAAGTAGATTGTGATGCTAGCGAAAATGAAATCGGAGTTATCTTAAGTCAAGAATGTAGATCTGTTACATATTTTAGTGAAAATTTGAATGATGCTAAAAGAAGGTATTCAGTGTATGATCATGAATTTTATGCCATAATTCAAGAATTGAAAAAATGGAGACATTATTTGTTACCTACGGAGATTTTACTGTATACTAATCATCAAGCATTGATGTACTTGAGTAGCCAAGGTAAGTTAAATCAGAGACATATGAGATGGTTGGATTTCATAGAGCTATACATTTGTGTTGAAATATAAGAGTGGTGTGTCAAACATATGTTTTGATGCCTTGAGAAGGAGAAGAGATTTTTTTAGTGAAATGAAGATTGCAGTATTGGGATTTGATCAGTGAAAAACATTGTATGAGGATGATCCAAACTTCACTGAACCTTGGAAAGCTTGCAGAGAACCTATTGTTGCAGACATAAGTAAGTGGTTATATTATCTTATTCAAGGTGAAATGTTGTTCAAAGGAAGTCATTTATGTATACCCAAAATTTCTATGGGAGATAATCATATTAAGGAGAAACATAGTGGAGGATTGGCAGGGCATTTTGGCATTGATAAGACAATAGATTTGGTAAGTGAGAATTACTTTTGGCCGCAATTCAAAAGGATGTGCAAAGTTTTTTTCAGCATTGCAAAGTGTGTCAAGTTGCAAAAGGTAGTAGGCAGAATGTGGGATTGTATACACCTTTAACAATACCATTCAAACCTTGGGAAGATATCAGCGTGGATTTTGTACTTGGTTTGTCTAAAACACAGAGAGGACATGATTCAATCTTTGTGGTTGTAGACAAATTTTCTAAGATGACATATTTCATACCTTGTAAGAAGACTATGGATGCAATGCATGTAACAGATCTATTTTTTAGGGAGATTGTGTGATTACATGGATTACCTAAAAGCATTGTTTCAGACAAGGATAGTAGGTTTGTTGGCTATTTTTGGAGAACACTTTGGAAGAAGATGAATGCTAATTTGAAGTACAGTTCTACTTTTCATCCACAAACTGATGGTAAGACTGATTTTGTGAACAAGAGTTTAGGGAATTTGTTACAGTGTTTAGTTGGAGACAAACCAAAAAATTGGGATTTAGTTTTACATCAAGAAGAGTTTGCATATAACAATTCAGTAAATATGAGCACAGGGAAGACACCATTTCAGTTCATTACTGGTTATAATCGTAAGGATGTGGCAGAATTGAGGGATATGAGTCATGATGTTAAGAAGAGTGTTGAAGGAGAAGAAGTTTTTGAGGTTATGAAGTCATTGCATGAAGGAGTTAGGCAAAATTTGGAGAAGATGAATCAAACTTACAAAAAGAGAGAAGACATGAAAAGACATAAGAAATTTGAGGAAGGAGATGAAGTTATGGTGTACTTACAAAAGGGTATATTTCCTGTTGGTACTTACAACAAGTTAAGGATGAAGAAATTTGGACCTTGTAAGATCTTGAGGAGATTTGATTCAGGGAACGCATATGAAGTGAAGTTACTAGAAGACATGGATATATCACCTATATTCAATTTTTTTGACTTGTATGAGTATCATGAATCATATTTTAGTAGTAGTGATGGATCAGATGTTGAACAATAGTATCCTGAGATGAAGATGGATTAGATAGAGAAGGTTTTGGATAGCAAAGTTGGTAGAAGTACAAGAGGTAAGAAGAATATGGAGTATCTTGTCAAATGGAAGGACATACCAGTAGAAGCTTCTTCATGAATTTCCTAGGATGTGGTTGACCATTTTGGTTTTCCTTTGGCCCGGGAAAGTGAGAGGCTCGATTTTCAAATAACCTTGGATGTTTGATGAAGGAACATCTTGGGATCTTGGCAATCTTGTATCAACCAAAAAAAAAAGAATTCATATTTTCTTGTTTGAATAGTCTCAATGTTTCTTTATGTGATTGGTCTCTGCATATTCTTGGTGGTTGTGATCCTTACGGTGTGTTTGTGGAATCATATTGGACATTCTCCTAGGTCCATACATCATTTGGTTACTTCACGCATGAGATCTTTCTTATTCTTGGAGGATTATCTTATTCTTCATTTTTTTTTGCCAATTTCTGGTGTTTTCGATCTCGCGAAGGTTTTCCCGATCGATGAAGCTTAACGACTCATTTCTTGATGATGTTACATTTTTTGCTGACCTATTTGAGAGATCATGATTCTTATTTCATTCATTGGAGGAAGATCCTTATGATTTTGGGTCCTAGCCTATTTGTTGTAATACGTTTTCCTTTCATTGGGGAATGTAATCTTTCTTGGCCAACCTGATGTTTGTGAAGGATTTATATACTCTTGTAATTGATTTCCTAGAGAGATAATTGAGACAGAACATAATAGAGCCTTATCACTTGTGGAGATATGATCTATAGATCAGATGGAAGAAAGTACCTAAGGAAGGTTCATGTAATTGTTGTTGTAGGTAGATCATATAGAAAGATAACCTATTGAAGGTTCCAATCACGCTTGTATGACAGGAATGTATTTTTCTTTATAGTAGTTTCATGTAACTAATTTGTCTTAATAAGAAGACTGATCTTGCATATATTTCTTTGTTCCTTGATGGCTTCTGTTATGTGACTCTTTCTGAAGGATTTTTTGAACTCTACGAGTTCCCACTGTCCTTGATTGCATCAGAGAATGAATAATTAAAAGAAAATAAATAAATGTGTCGAGAAATTAAGAAGTCTGATCCAAAAATTAAAGATGAGATATAGGGAAGTTAGTAAAAATTTGAAAGAAAAAAAGATACAATTGAGTGTCAGAATCTTAAGATTGAAGAAAACAAGAAAGTGGAGGAAGGCATGAAGAATACCTTAGATCATAAAATAGAAGAATGTGAGAAACTGAAACAAGAAATTGTTATCTAAAATTAGAGGCAAAAATTAGTAAAAGAAGTGTGGCACTGGATGAACTGTTGAAAATGCAAAAATAATTAGTAAACAAAAGTGGAATGGGACCGAATGAAAAAGGAAAAGACAAGGTGGAAACTAAAGTAAAATCTGAATATGAAAACCTAGTTTAGGATCAATAAACTCATACAAGAAGGCCTCTAGTTTAGAAACTCAATGCTCAAAGGTACCCATCATTTAATGGTTATTTTTTTCAGTGCAATAGATTTGGACATAAGGTAATTGTATATAGACAAAAACATAATCAAAATACTCAATGCTTTATGTGTAAGAATTTTCGTCACAACTCAAGTTACTGCAGAATAAATAAAAGTTTTGGTGGAATGAATAAATTTCTTGTGGGTAAACTCTTTTATGGGTATTGTCATCTATGCTATGGTTATGGTCATAAAGTTAATCAGTGCAGATCTAGGAAAACTTTGAAAAAGTCTAATAGGACAAACATCAAGTGTTACAATTGCAAAGAGTTTGGAAAATTTTCTAGCAGTTGCAAGAATATAGTTGGTCTTGTAAAGGTAGATGAACCTAAGAAGGACTTAATGGTTTTGATAAATAAGGAATCAAATGTATCATTTGTACCAGATCTTGGTACAAATATCTTTTCCTCCAAAAATTTATCCAATAGCTCAAGCTTAGGGGGAGCTTCATAGAAAATATGTTTGTCCCCTTCGCCGAGGTGTTGCATGTCATAGTTGCGACATGAAAAGTGTTTGTAGCATAAAATAAGAGACCTAGTAGCAAGAGAATTTGAAGAGAAAAAGAAAATATAAAGCACAAGTTCTGTGTGCAAAAAGGGTATATGTTATCGATGGAATCAAAGATGACGGTTGAAGGCAACTCTAGTGGTAGTTATAAGCTTGGTAAGGTGAAATCAGATGAATTTAATCACATGAGAATCAAGTTAATTGAAGATGGTTTCACGTCAAAAGAATCCCAAAAATTCATAAATTTAGGGCATTTTGGGTTGGATATTTGGAGTGAGATTTCATGGTTTTCTGATGAACCTTTTGTTAAATTCATTTTGAATCATTGCCAGTGTAATTACATGATGTTGAACAAACCCTGTCCAATTACAAAGAAAGTTATTAGCTATTACAGGTTGTTGTGGTGTTGGACCTATTTTGGTGAAGAAGTATATTAAGAACAAAGAGGTTAAAGCCCTAATGTGTGTCATGAAAGATCAAAGAGAATTGAAAATTGATATTATTATTGACCCAATAATAAGGTATGTTTCTAATGGCATTACTTACAATATTTATTTCATAAATAGAGAAGGTGCAACTTCGGCTATAGTTGTATTTACAGAACAACAAATGATGGAAGAAGGAAAAAAATTTGACTTATGTAAATTTTTGAGGGTGTAGTTGTTAGATAACATCAATATGACAAATGATAGTGGATATCCTTTCTGTTTTGGTTACCTAATTATGTATTTGGTTATTTATCTCTTGAAATCTCTACCAATGAAAGATAATATTGAATGGAAGTTAGATGTTCATGTTGGAAAACACATTTACCAGCACTTAAGTTTCTTGATAGATAAAGACGTGTAAAGAATATTTTATGAACCTTGCGAGTATGTGGTGTTCTGGTTCAATAGCTAGTAGTTTGAGTGTTTCCTGGGAGAGTGAGAATGGTGTTTTTTGGTTCTCCTTCGAGATTGAAGAAGATAAAGAAGGTTGATAAACATAAAGAAATAATTGAGGTTGATGGTCTAGATTTGTCTGATGATGATAAAGAAAAAGACAAATTTAGAATAAACTGAAGAGAAAGATGCTTTAGTGATAGTAAAGGAGGAAATATTTGGCAGATAAAAAAATAGATTATTAGCAAATATAAAGGAAATGAGAAAATGTGTTGAGAGTGTGGCTAGTGTATATAAGTATTGTTGAGAGTGTGGCTAGTGTATACAAGTATTGATTCGGAACTGAAGACCTTTGGAAATACATATGATATTGTCAACGACAGAGATGGGTCATAGAGAAAAAGGACACAATCTTAGTAGACAAAGATGGTTGATGCTCAAAGGCAAAGTGAGGATGTGATAAATACATTTTGGAAGGTCAAGGACATATTTGAAGCCAAACTGGAACATCTTTCTTTTCTCCTTGAAGAATCCAAAAAGCATGAGTAGAATCATATTTTTTTGAATACTCTAATCAATGCAATTGATTCATTGGAAATAAGTAGTAGTATGTGTTGGACTCGTTGGTTAGAAATGCATTCCTGGAAGGAAATTATTTCAAAACTCAAAGACAAGTATAAGAAAAAAAATTCAAGTCAGTGAATTTGAGACACTTCTTTTTGGGTGCACGGTTTTGGGGTACCCTTTGTCCTTGATGTCAAATGGGGAGTAGTATAAAGATGTGATGTCGAATAAGAAGGAGAAATACAAATATATAGAGGATAAACATCAAAGAGGGAGTAGAGTGAAGAAGGTATATATATGGGATAAATATAAGAGGGGGAGGAAAGTGAAGAAGGTATATATGTTTTTCCATCAATGACAAAGGCGGATATTGTTACACTTATGTGTATGGTTGACATTAATGTCAAACTTTGTGATCCAGATATATCATAGTGTATAGAGAAGTTGGTTTCAGTCTTTGTGGTCCAAAAAGGACCGAATATAGATATAGCATGTTAATATAAATGACAAGTGTAGACAAGATAGTGGAAGCCAAGTATTGTAGAACATGGTATTGATCGGTGACAAAGTTTGAGTTGCAAAGTGATAATAATTACATATATACTTTATGGAAGATCCTTTCTCTATAAACAAGTGATTATGGTGTGAGGAGTTGATCCTATCGATGTTTGATTTTTTGGTTTGAATGTGATAGGCAATGTTATGTTCTGAATGCTCTAGATGTTTGTGCAGTAATGATGATGATGTTTACAGGCTTGAGGATTAATGTACCTCACACTTTCAACTAAATAGTAATATCATGGAAATACAAATTTGGCATAATAAAGAATGTTCAGTGGTATGGAATTCTATTTTGTACCAAATTTGGCACATTCATGGAAAGAGTTTCCCCAATGGAGATGGTCCAAACCATGTAGAAAGAGTCAACACAATAGAAACAACCAATTCAGAAACAAGAATAGACAATCAAGATGCTACAATAGATCTTTAAATTATCTAGAAATCATATATCTACATAACATTGGCCTGCAACATGTAGATTAAATAGTTTCAACATATATGCCTGATTATAACACAATTCTAGACCTAACCCTAATGCTAACCTCCAAAAAAATCTCTCGAGCACTGCCCCCAAGCACTACCATCTACCACTGTCTCAACAAAGATCAAGAGCCTCAATATATAGAGCCTTCGCAACACTTATGTCATTCATATCAATTACATTTTCCAAGGCTACGAAAATGTAACACAAAAATATAGATTAGGACCCAAATCATAAGATCTCAATGCCAAGATGTAGAAATGACATGGGGTCCAAGAACAATGTCATCCAAAGATCCAAGAACATTTTTATATGAGTCACTAATCTTCATTTATCAACAAAATGCTTCACGAGATTGGAAAACTCTAACTAACTGTTAGAACACGAAGAACACACAGAACTGACCATGAATCTAGAATATCTCACCAGTGAAGTATCTAAATTAGGTGCTAAACTAGACATAAGTAAATCATGACGTCTAGAAAAAACCCTAAGGTTCTCAACAATAAATGATCCAAAACCAGGGAACAACACTAAAAAAAGAAATAGGAAAGAAGGAACAAAACTGAAGGAAATATTTTTGGGTGATGCAACATTGTCAACAACCCAAGGATGCTCCTACATAAGACACCCTGGTGAGAAAAATATGCTCCATAAGAGGAACTTATGAACATATTACAGGGTTTAGGACATAAATCTGATGTGCATTCTTAATCCAAATACCCTCTTTATCTACAACTTTATTTCTCTATACTTATGTTTTCTTCTGTCAAATTCATTAGCTCACTCATTATGTACTAAATTTATCATACCTCACACCAACATCAAATTCTTACCACCTCCTTCTTTCTTTTGCAAAACTAATTTACCTCTATCATAATTCTTCATCTAATCAACAATCAAGGTCTTCTACTACTTAATTTTACCCTTCTTGTTATCGGATACCAACTGGTTTTCAGATCCACCTCCAAGGTCATTTATTATATCCATATCAACCTCTGTATTTTTCTTGTCTGAACAATAACCCTTCACAAAGTTGAGATTCCTTGTATTTCTCCCCTTTTCCTCCTTCAAGGAAACTAAAGTAAACTTATGTCCATCCTTCTCTATTGTGACCAAGTTACTTTTACAATCATGGATAAATCTCCTATCAAATTTCCAAGGTATACCCAATAGAACATGACAAGCACTCATAGATACCACATCACACAATAAATCATCCCTATAAGGTCCAATTTTTAAGTTCACTAAACATTTTTATTTCTCCTCCACCACATGTTCATCTTATAACCAACTTATCTCATAAGGACAAGGATATTTATACCTCTTCAAGACAAGCTTTCGTACCATCTCTTATGATACCAAATTATCATTACTACCTCCATCCATAACTACTTTACAATGTTTACCTCCTGATTTGCAAATAGTCCTAAAAAAATTACTCCTTTGTATAGGTTTAGCTTCCCTCTTACTTAAAATGACTCTCCTAATCATAAGAGATTCTCCCATCTCAGGTTCTTTTATACTCTCCACAAGTGCATCATCGATCTCCTCATGCGCCACAAGATTCGGTCTACCCAAGATCCTACTAGATCCTTTGGAACATTGAAAATATTTATGTCCTAAGCCAACACATTTTAAACAAGTTCCTTTGAATTCCTTTCTACCATTTCCTCTTCTAGATGCTCATTGATTGGGTTCTACCTCATTGGTTTTCTTCTCTTTTCCATTGCTACTCACTTGTGTCTCCTTTCCTCTAGGATTAATCTGTCTCCTCTTCAACTTATCTTCTACTCTCAATGAATACTGATAAGCATCCTCAACCATAGAAATCCTCAACATACCTATCTCATCCTAAATATTAAATCTCAAACCATTAATAAATGTAGCCACCTTCTCCTTAGATATCTCTCGATGTCCAGATCTAATTGTCATATTATAGAAACTCCTCAGTGTATTCCCTCACACACATGTCTTTCTGCTTCAAGTTCTGCAACTTCTTAAATAATTATAATTCATAGTCCTCCAATATGAATTTAGTCTTTAATCTAGAAATCATTACCCTCCATCTAGTGATTCTCATTTCACCATTCTCTTCTCTATATTTTTGCAATTCCTTCCACCATAAGGCAGCATGACCCTTCAACTTAGTCTGTGCTAACCTAACCCTCTATGAATCTCTGGTATTCTCAAGTACAAAATAATATTCTAACTCACCAATCCAATCTATCAAATCCTTAGGATGCAATGAGCATGAAAAAGTAGAAACCTCCATTATATGAGTTTTACTTACTTGTTTCATAACTCTCAACAATGTTTCTTCTTTTGAAGGGATCCCAATTTCTCCATTCTCAAGATCTTCAGTAACTTCCTCATATTCCTCTTGTGTCTTAGGATTCCTTCACAATCCAGTCAATGCATTTTTGATCTCATTCCTCATCTCAATTTTAAAGTCTTCCATCATTTTTTTCTAACCTCCTAGGGTTCATCCATCTAGGTGGCATCTTCCCAATTCTTAGGTGCAACTACCTCAGCTTTAGTGATCTATTACAAGGATTTAATTGCCTCTCACCCAATGATATATTGAACACACTCACAACTTGCCTCTAACTCAATGGTATTTTCACTCTTGGTATGCGTTCAACAACCCAAACAAAGTTATCAACCGGTAATAATTTCCTCTTCAATCCCCTTGCATAAGTCCTCTACAATTGTGTGCTAGATCCACACGCTGCCACCCTACAACATATTCAACTAGGGCTTCACAATCTCGTGAACTTTATCTGCTAACATATGAACATCAACCTTGCTTTGATACCACCTAACACAGTCATGGCATGAGTTTCCCCAATGGAGATGGTCAAAACCATGCAATGAGAGTCAACATAGCAGAAACAACCAACTCAGAAACAAGAATAGAAAATCAAGATGCTAAAAAAAATCTTTGCGTTATCCAAAAATCATATATTTACATCATATTGGCTTGCAACATGCAGATTACAGACTTTTGGCATATATGCTTGATTACGACAGAATTTTAGAACTAACCCTAATTCTAACCTCCAAAGTAATCTCCTGAGAAATTCCCCCCAAAGCACTGCCATCTACCACTACCTCAAAAAAGATCAAGAGCCTCAATATATAGAGCCTTTGCAAAACTTATGTTGGCTAGATCAATTACATTTTCCAAGACTAAGAAAACATAACATAGAAATACAGGTTAGGACCCAAATCATAGGATCTCATTGAGCCAATATGTAGAAATAATGCATGATCCAAGAGAAATGTTATTCAAATATCCAAGAATAGCGTGATATGAGCCACTCAGTTTCCTCGATCAAGAAAATGCTTTGCGAGATCAAAAATCTCCAACTGACCATTAGAACATGAAGAACACAAAGAACTAACCATGAATCCAAAATATCTCAACAATGAAGTATCCAAATGACATGTGAGCCCATACATAAGTAAATCATGGTGTCCAGAACAAACCCTCAGGTTTGCAACAAAAAATGATCCAAAACCAGGGAATGCCACTAAAAATACAGAAACAGGAAAACAAGAACAAAATTGATGGAAATATTCTTGGGTGATGCAAGATTGTCAATAACCCAAGGATGCTCATGGATCAAGATATGATATTAGAAGTTTAGTTTTACTTTACTCATTTATGTATCTTTTGATATTCAATTTTTTATTATGTTGATATGGTCCAGAGGTGTGGCTTCTAAGTGTGTTATTTCTTCTCGGGATCTAGTATTTATGGTATTTGGATAACATGTTGTTTAGTCATGGCAACGTGTGTGGTGTGGTCCATTTTTCATTTCTCTCCACTATGGGAAGTTTTAGTCTAGACCTATTTTAAATTATTATTTTTATGACTAACCTTTGTTGCTAGGTTTAATTTGGTTATTATAGCATGTGATCCTAACGGTTGGTAGGAAACGTGTTGACAAACTTTTTCTTGGACAGTGTTTTGAGGCCGACTTGGTGTATATACCAATGATGTGTGTGTGAAGGTATACACACACACACACACACACACACACACACACACAAGCAATTAATAAGTAAGATATAAGTAAACAAGGAATGACAAACTGATGTGTAGGTGGTAGACAATTTTGG
>MU224136.1:4939022-4985461 GCA_018584345.1 Thuja plicata | reverse complement strand
CTCTAACAAGGTCGCACTTAACAGTGTGTTTGTAACCTTTAACAGGGTTGGCTCCTAACAAGGCTCACTTCAGAAGAGTGAAAATTTGGGGTACCGGTCCCAGTGGTTTTTTCCCTTAATAGGGTTTTCATGTTAAAATCCATGTGTTATGTGTGTATGGTTTATTACTTTATTTTTTACATTTCACATATGCATTTCTGGATTGATTGGTATACTCTGCATATTTACTGAGCATCGGTAAATAAGTTTTATTGCTTATCAAAAATCAAGGAGAATAAGGACAGACAAGGTAAACCGACAGACAATTAATTATTTCAACTATTTCAAGGCATGCATCTTGTAGGGACGTAATAATCTGAGGTGTATTGATTGGTGGATTAAATTTTAAAGGATAAATTTTTAAGGCCACTGATTCACCCCCCCCTCTCAATTATTAATAATAGCTAATAGCTTAAGAATGACCAAACTGATTGAAGATAAAAGAAGAGCTGATGATGAAAAGGGAATTGTAGAAGATGACAAAAGACAAGTTGAAATCAGGTTAATTGAGAAAGATAATGAATTCTTAAGGATGGCCCAAGTACACTACAATATGACCAACCAACTTCTAAATGCAAATAAGGACTATACCCAAAAGGAATTTTAGAGCCAAGCCTTGAAAGTTGAAATTGAAAGAATGGACAAAAGATTGAAAGCTGAGAAGGATGAAAATGAAATACTGAGAAGAAATGAAGATGTACTGAAATCACTAGAGAAAAAGGTTAAGAATCAGAAGCAACTGAATGACATATTAGGAATTGGATTCAATGAGAATAGGAATACCAAGAAAGGAGAATCATCTAATGCACAGAAAGATCAAAGTATTTCACCCCACCAAAACTAAAGAAGCCAAGCTGTAATTATTGTGGGGAGCACAGGCACACTGCTAATGTTTGTAGAAGTAGGAAAAGTAAAGTACCAAGTACACCTAAATTTGATGGTTAATTTTTTTGATGTAATAAGTATGAGCATCAAGATTTTGAGTGTAGAACCAACCTTACTAATAACATAAGGAAACCTAAGTTTGATGGTTACTACAAGAATTGCAACAAGTATGGTCACAAGGCTGAAGAGTGTAGATCAAAGAAAAGAAATGATAAGTGGATGCCCAACCGAGAAAATGCAAATACTAACCAAGAAGACACATATATACCATGGGATTATAATACAAGGATTTCATGCTTATCTTGTGGAAGATATGGACACATTGCTGCAAAATGCATATTGATGCATATAAGGTTTAACAGAAGATCATGGAGGAACCTTGGTATGGAATGTTCCATTGTCATAGGGTAGGACACCTAGTGAGAAACTACAGATACCAAGGAGATGCACCAACCAAAGATGAATCTACAAAGAGTGCACCATCTAGTGTTGAAGAAATCAGAGAATGAATGAACAAAACATGGAGGAGAAAGACTCAGGAATATGGAACTTCACTTAGAACTATAGACAACACTATCTCTACTGATTCTGGCGCACCAAGCTCCACCTAATCGGTGAGAGGTATGTAGAAACTACATGCTTATTATAAATTTTACATCAGTTCCTAAACAATAGAGTTAAGATCTGTATCAACATATTAAGATGTATTTGGATAAGTTGTGAAATTTTGGTTGAAAGTTGTAATGTATGGTTATTTTGTTTAGGCGGTTAAGCAAATAAACTATGTTATCAATATAAAGGTAAAAGGGACTCCACAAATGCATTTAATGCAAATAATTAAAGTCATTGGAAACCCTAATCAAGGAAAAGATATAAATAGGTCAGTTTGTAATTTATTTGAACCTAACATTTTCAAAGAGCATTTGAGCACATTGCAGAGCAATCACTCTGTTGAGCATTCAAGCAATTTTGAGGTATTTCTGAGTCTCTATGGGAGCATTGAGTGACATTTATAAGATATTTAGTTTAATGAGTTGAGTTTGTGAAGCCATATTTTATTGAGCGTTCCCTAGTTTTTTAATTAAATACATTTGAAGATTATCATGGCACCGAGGATGCAAAGACCAGTATTAGTGAAGAATGTTGAACCAGTAAACCCTAAATACAAGTCTCCCCCAGCTATTTTCACAAAAATTGATATGATGGGAGCATTATCTTCAATACCACCATGAAAACTATTGATTAAAGACATCCACATGTTTATTCACTGCAAAATCAAAGATTTGTGTGAAGCTGAGATTGATCTTTCATTCATTAAATTGTGCGTGAATGGGAGAATAAAGGATGAGCACATGCATCTAGAAATGAAAGGATTGATTCATGCAATTCATATATCGAGGGGATTCAAGCCTTAATGGGTGAGGATGGTACTCAATTGAGTACATGACCAGTTTATGTGGTTGGATGAACCGATCAAGATAACTAAGGATGGTTTGCATATTATCACTGGATTTCCTATTGGAGACTGACCCAAGGAAATTAAGAAAATAGAAAAGGGTAAGCTCAATGAGCTAACCAAGACACAATGGGATGGTAGAGGAATGAGAATATCTACTTTTGTGTATCCCAAGTTAAGGTAGGCATGGAACATCATATCTTACTGAGTGTTTCAATCACCCCGAGTGGATAGTGTGCCATGTGGAGCAGTAGACCTAGCATATAAGATAGTAAAGAAAGGACTTCAGATAGATCTCTGTGAAGTTTTGTTGGAGGAGATAGATGACAATATGAATACAATCAGGAAGGAAAATACCAACACACTAAAATTTGGCTCACTGTTGGTATGTATTTTATTTTACTACCATAATTCATTTCCCTCCATTCGAGATGTAGTATGGAATACTGATAGGCCAGTCATTTATCAAATACATGAGTATACACAGAATCTAGGAGACAACTTTGATGAAGTCATGTCGAATTACTTTTTGAAATTCCAAGCTAGAATGCATAAGAGATATAAATTTACACCTCAACTAATTGCTAAGTATCAATATAACATATGTTTTGAGGTTGATACTGATGTTTGTATAATTAACGTTGTAGAACCGAGATTTGAATGGATTCAACCGATGGGATATGAGACGTATATAGATATTGGATCAAAACAGATAGAAGCTTTATTAGATAAACCAATTGATCCTAATGAGAAGAGGTATGACACCTATGAGGAAGTCAAAAATAAAATCAAGAAAGGTATTTTGGTACCTATGTCAATTAAGAAAGAAAGAAAAATGATTGATGTTTTATCAAAGACTCTTGGAGTTGATACATTGGATGAGAACACTAAGATTGAACAAGCCATTGTTGTGGTTGAAAAGAAAAATCTACAATTTGCATCACCGAGTAAGAGAGGTATTGGAAGGAACACGAGATCTTTGGTACAACTGAAAGAAAATAAAATTGTAGAGATAGTACAATCGAGAGGAAAGACTTATGTGAAAGACTTATGTGAGATCTAGAAAAAGGAAACAAACCGCAAGAACAAGAAGAAGATTTTTACTAGGTAATGAGAGTGAAACAGAGTCTGATGAGGCTAACAAGTCTATACCATTTGCAAACCTTTCACGAGTTCCACAAAGTCTTGATGATTTTTTGGAAGGATTAAAGAAATCACAAGGATTTGAAGGTTTTGGGAAAGTAAAATATCATAAAAGGAACGAAGAATATAAGAATAAGATTGAAGAATTTGTTGTGATAAATTTACTGAGATATATATTAAAACCTATTGATCTTGCAAACAAGCTACGAGAGGAACTATACAATAAAATTGATGCAAGATGGAAGTATGAAATAAAAGCAGAAAAGGAAAGCGAGAGAAAGAGATCTCTTGTACACACTATTCCTGACCTTGCACCATCTAAAATTCATGAAGCATTAAAAAAACATTCAAACAAATTTCTAGTCAAGGGAAGAGCCCTAAGAATAATGAATGGAGATATACAACCAGTGGAGAAGGAAACTGCTACAAAATGGAAATACATATTTCATATAGATGATATCAAGTATCATGAAGTAGAGAAGGAACAAGAAGCATCCATTGCTGATCAAATAAAGGAAAGCAAAAATAAAATATACCTTATTGATATAACTACTGATAATGCATAGGTTATCGTTGAAGATATACTTGAGGAAGAAGATCCTGCAAAAGAGATATCAAAAGATGAAGATGTCATGGATGCACAAGTGAATGATACTGAGTGTATGGAAATTGATAATGCACCTTTGCTAAGAAAAGATCTGATCATGACACAAGTACAAAGCTATACTATTGATGATACTGTTAATACTAATCAGTTTGTAAAAGATACACTAGACATGGAAATTGAGACACCAGTTGATACAGATAAGGATAAGGATGGACAACCTAAGGCCACTGAGACAGAACAAGAAAAGAACATCGAGTTGGAACCCCCAACCGACACTGATGGTCAGAAGCAAGATATTCCACCTACTAACACAAAAACTGATCAGAATGTATAGAAGATAACTCATACTAAAAGTGAAATGTAGCAGGAATCAAATCTTAAGGAAAATAATGAAGAGAAACAAAAAGATGAACAAAAATAAGAAGTAAAAGCAGAAGAAAGCATAGTCGATAACTATACCGAGTCACCTGATGCAACTAAGGCATCACGTTCAAAATTCTCTACTGGTGAGAGCAGATTGATTGAGAAGAAGAAGAGGGAAAAGAGAAAGAAAATCATTGATTTGAGCGAGCCAATAATCATACTGAATGGATACCCTAATGTGATGAAGCCTAAATAATTAGCTATATATGCTGAGATTATAGCTCAAAAGGTCAAATAGGAAAATTTAATTGCAAAGAAGAAGAATTTGTAAGACCAGAAAAGGGACTAGAAAGCATATTTACGTAACCACAAACCCTAAACAATATGCTACCCTAACTAATCTAATATTAAAACCATTTGAAACAAGAGTTGAAACATATGCAAAATAACACAAACAACCTCCCTTCAAATGTAGTTCTAATGCCCTTCTTTCTTCTCCATAATGAGATTAATGTTGCTCTTTGCACACACACTTTGCACAAGAAGCCAAGTTTTCTAATGAGAGTACTAGAAGATTTACGATTCTTGAGGTTCTAAAAAATCATGTGGTTCAACCTTAAATGATAGAAATGCATCTCTTTTATAGATAAAATTTAGTGAGATCGTACAAAATCAATGCATAAATGTAGATTTTGGTTGGTGAGATGCTTGGAAGCATGAAATGGGCGAGATGAAATAAGAATATATTGAGAATATTCATGAAGCACCTTAATAGGGATGTGAATCCTCAATTAAGGGATATGACAATTAGGTAGGATTAGGAATCAGTAAGCCATTTAATAATTCAATATCCTCAATATTCCTCACAAAATTAATAATTAGATTTATGAAATTATAAAAATCTCATAAATTGAAATTATCCAATTAATTAATTATTGGAGACTTAGGGAAACAGGAATAAATAAAGTTTATTTATTTAGTCAATTAGGACCTAGGGATAAACTATGATTTATTCATCCAAAGGGGGAAATTAGTAGAATTATTTATCGAATTGAAGGTGTTAATGTCGAAAAGAAATGATTTTGATGATATTGATAAGAATTAGGATCAATTTCGAGGGTTCTGGAATAGTTTAGGAAATCATGAGGCATCGATGAGCTTTGACAATGCGCCCGCATAATGATGATTGAAAATGATTGAAAAGTGCCAATGAACCTTGATGATGTCGTAGGATTGAAATTGAAATGGGGAAACATCAATGATCTTGGACAATGTTCCCAAAATAATGATGATCAGAAATAGTATTGACAAATATGAACAACACTATTGAATTGAAATTGATAGATTGATAGCGATAACACCGATGATCTTTGACAATGTTATCAAATGACTGATTAAGGGGATACAAAGCATCGATGAACTTCTCCTGAAATGATGACAAGATTGATCGAATTGAAATAGGGTTTTGATTGGTTTGGAAATTGGGTTAATTAGGCATCAGTGATCTTGGACAATGCCCCAGAATGGTCAGAATGAGTCCAAACAATTATGCAACTGATTAGGAATGGAATAGGATAGGTTTGAATTGATTTAGGAAGGTTTGGAATGGTTTAGGATCAAATATGATTGGTTTAGGGTTGATTAGAATTGATTAGGAAAATGATTGATTTGATAAAGAGAGTAGAAATGTTAGTAATTGATGACATGGAAGAATGACAGAATATTAGTGAATGATTAAGAACAAACACACAATATAGAAGACATGTTAAAAAGGGGGCATAGGCAATGAACCATTTTTAGGTGTCTACATTTTTCCCCTCTTTGATACAATGTGATTATGAGCATTGGCTTAAAGAAAAATAGAAGATCATACCCAAGTGGATCAACAGAATGGAGGTAGGATGCCCCCTCAAAAAATTTGGTAGAAATTGATATGAGCACAATTTTTTGAAAAGAAAGATGATTGCTAGGATTGATAGAAGAAATGTCAGCAGAAAGAATAAATTAGACGAAGAAATGTTAGTAAGATAGAAAGATTTTGGCTTTCATAAGTGCAATTATGTCATAAGAGCTTATTTTGATATTGCAAACCGGATGCAGCGCATCGTGGCACAAAAGCCAGAGCGAGAAATTTATCCTTTTGCGTAAACAAACACAATGCAGACAGAGGATGATCTTCTCCATCCTAAAGCATATAGAATACATGCCCCATAATTTCATGAGATCATCAAACAGGCAGAAGATAAAGAAAAAAATTAGTCATGAACCATCCCGGCTACTCTCATAAGTTCAAATAATATCATTGAGTAGCATAGGAACATGATCAAAAAATAGAATCAATAAAAGATAAAACACTCACTGAAACAATGTGAGCCAACATCCATTCTAATCTTTTGTTACTTGCGTTAAATGTTCTTTGATTGATAGCTTAGTTTGACTAATTGCATAAATGATTGATAAATTGGACAAATTGATTGGTTGATAGATAGGAAAGATCAAAAGACTGAACAAGTCCAACCAGATTGAATGTTGTGTCACAATGATTCAAATTGCATTTGTGAGAATATGATTTTGTTAAGCACAGATTGATGGTTCTGCCACTGATGTCAGCAAACATGATGTTCGATTCGCAAAAAGAAGACAAGTATGTACAAATTTATTATAGATTTTTGAAGAGATTTTTGCAATTTTTAGGATTTTTGATATATTTGGATTTTTTTGGTCTTTTTGTTCAGGATCGTATTTGAATTTTTAGCAATTTTTTTAGGACGTTATGTAATTTTTAGCATTTTTTTTAGGACATTATTTGATTTTTTTGGAATTTTTGCTTATTTGGATTTTTAGGTTTTTTTCAGGTCATTAAGATATTTACAATGTGCTATCTCCAATCGGATAGTCAAGGAATCTCATGGATAAACCACGTTCAAGGTCTTGCCCCCAGTTTGAATTCAAATTCAAAGATGCTCAGTGCTAGGAATCTGCCCCCAGACAATAAAGAGGCTATGTACAGAGGCCAAAAAGATAGATAGACTGGGTATACCAAGGGGAAGACAAAGAAGATCAACCAGTTACAGGCCATAAAGGGGCACTAGGGTTGATAAAAATTGAAAGATGTGATCAGGAAAGGACATCAAGATACCAGGTGGAACCATGATAGACAATGGAGCAACAACTTACTATGCATGGCGCCTGTTTGCCAGGTTTTCACCACGGTACTTGCCCACAGGGCCTGTTTGCCAGGTTTTCACTTATGGACAGGATTTTTCTCTTGATTTATATTTTTGTGTGCCAAGATTCCTGTTTGTCAGGTTTTCATCAAGGCAACCATTTTTTGCTATTTTTTCTTTTTTCTCTTTTTGGATATTTTTGATATTTTCTTAGAATTTTTGAAATTTTTGAAATTTTTTTGTACTTTTTTCAAAAATCATGCATAATACTTACAGAGGTGTATGTTGTTTAGTGCCTCTGGAAATGGTTCTCCCTTCGGTGTTGCAAGCTGATACACTCCATACCCATACGATGTTGTGACTATGTAAGGGCCATCCCAATTTGGTTCAAATTTCCCAGCCTTCTCTCTGTGTGGCTGGGTTTTATAATTCATCTTTAGAAACAAGTCTTCGATCTCAAAATGGCGAGCTTGGACTTTCTTTTTGTAAATCTATTTTAGACAGTTCTGATAGGCTTGTAAGTGTACCAAGGCAGTTTGTTTCCGCTCATCAAGAATTTTGAGCTCATGCAATCTGGAAACTCTATACTACTCATCATCAACAATGCCTTGCAAGGATACTCTCAATGAAGGAATTTCAACCTTGAGGGGTAATATAGCCTCAGCACTATAGACTAGAGAGTACGGAGTAGCACCAATGGGGGTGCGAATGTTGGTCCTATAGGCCCACAGAGCTGGGTTGAGTTGTAAGTGCCAATCGCGGCCAGCATCATTGACAGTCTTTTACAAGATCTTAATGATGGTTTTGTTAGATGCATCTACTTGGTCATTGCCTTGCGAGTAGTAGATGCTAGAAAATCCATGATGGATTTTGAATTTCTCACAGAGCTGTGTAACATCCTTATTCTGGAATGGGCTACCATGGTCAGTAATACTGGCTAGAGGAACTCCATAATGACCAATGATATAATTCAGGATAAATCTAGAAACTTGTTTGTCGATGATGTAAGTCATGGGGATAGCTTCCACCCATTTTGTAAAGTATTCAGTGGCCGTGATGATGTACTTATGGCCGTTAGAAGATAGGGGTGTGATCTTCCCTACAAGGTCAAATTCCCATTGAGAAAAGGGCCATGGAGAAACCACTGGCTGTAGATCCTGTGCCAGAGCATGAATCAAATTTCCATGAATCTGGCACTTGTAACATTTCTTAGCAAATTTATGAGCATCTTTCTCCATGGTGGGACAGTAATATCTTGCTCAAACCAACTTCTTGGCAAGGCTCAAACCATTGAAATGTCCACCAAAAATACCATCGTGGACCTCATGTAAGGCAGTGTCAGCCTCTCATGAATCGAGGCATCTGAGGAGGGTTTGGTCATAAGCTCTCCTATAAAGGGTATCACCAACAATGACTTAACGGGAGGCTTGACGGACAAGAGCTCGACACTTGTTCTAGGATACGGTAGGGGGTAATATCTGGGCATGTAGATAATTGTAAACATCTTGATACCAAGGGGAAACAGGACCAACAATGTCACGCACGAGCTTGGATTGCAGAATGTTGAATGCCGAAAGGAATAGCTGCTCAATGAGAAATTTGCATCTCTCTTCATTATTCGACATGTCGATCATAGATTAAATAGTGGTCATAGCATCTGCTTGTTTGTTATGTACCCATGGAAGCTGGCGGAAATTGATAGTGATAAATTTATCCTTGAGAAAGTTAGCCAACTATTTGTAAGGTACTAGCTTTTCATCCTTAGTTTCATAGTCATCAGTGACCTGTCAGATGAATAATTAAGAAACACCATACACCTTGAGGTTCTAGATTTTCCATTGAATAGCAAGTTTGAGTCCAGTGACCAGTGCTTCATATTCGGTGATGTTGTTGGTACATGCAAAGGCGATTCTATAAGATTTGGGTATGACATCGCCTTGTGGGGTGAAAAACATGACGCATGCCCCCGATCCATTCCTAGTATGTGAGCCATCAAAGTAGAGTTGTCACTCATTGGATTAAGTGAAGGCAAAAATAGACTCATTTGGGAATTCTAAAAGAAATAGGTGATCATCAGGAACTAGTGCCTCCGTGAGCTGATCTGCTATCACCTGGCCTTTTATTGCTTTTCTATCTACATACTCTATGTCGAACTCACTTAACAGCATGACCCATTTGGCTAGGTGACCCATAAGAGATTATTTTCCTAAGAGATAATTCAATGGATCAATCTGGGACACGAGCATGGTTTTTTGGTGTAGCATGTAATGTCTTAACTTATATATGGAAAAACCACAGTAAGATAGGCTCATTCAATGAGTGAGTATTTTAATTCATATCCAACCAGAGTTATGTTGATGTAATAAATAGCTCTTTCTTGTCCGTGTTCATCATGTTGTGCAAGAAGAGCACCCAATGTAGTTTCTGTGGTAGAAATGTATAAGATAAATGTCTTCCCTAGAATGGGAGGCATCAAGATTGGTGGATGCAATAGATAATCTTTTAGTTGTTGGAATGGGTGCTCGCATTTTTAATTCCAATAGAAAGTCACACCTTTATGTAGTAGATTTTGAAATGACTGGCATTTATCTGTGATTTGTGCAATAAACCGATGGATAGACTGTAGTTTGTCTTATAGACTTCTCAGCTTCCTTAGATTGTTTTGTGGAGGCATTTCTAAAATGGCTTGCACCTTTTCAGGATCCACCTTGATACCTCGTTGAGAAATGATATAGCCTAGGAGTTTCCAAGAAACAACTCCAAAAACACACTTTTGGGGGTTAAAGCGGAGCTTATACCCTTCCATTATTTCAAAGATTTTGGCCAGAATACTCAAATGATCTTTCCTGATTATAGATTTGCAGAGGAGGTCGTCAACATAATCTTCCATCAAGATGTACATGAAGTAATGGAAGATTGTGGTCATTGCCCGTTGATAAGTTTCTCCGGAATTCTTGAGGCTGAAGGGCATGACATTCCAACAACAGGTTCCCCAAGGACATGTGAAAGTTGTCTTGGATTGATCTTCAGGAGAAATCTGAATTTGGTTGTAACCAAAGAAGCCATCCATCAGTTACAACATCTTGTAACTTGCACTCATGTCAAAAATCATGTCAATGTTGGGCAGAGGAAAATCATCTTTACGACATGCCTTATTTAGATCACAAAAATCAGTGCATATCTGTATGCCCCCAGCGTGTTGTCTAATAGGAACCAGAATTGAAATCTAGTCTACATAATCTATATGTATGATAAATCCTGCATCCAATAAATTCTTCAATTCTACTTTTACCAGTAGATCTAGTTGGGGATGCATTTTTCTTAGCTTCTAATTTAATGGCTTCACACCTGGCTTCAGAGGGAGGTGGTTAAGAACTAACTCAGGGTCCAGGCCAGGTATGTCAGCATAGGACCAGGCAAAATTGATCTGGCACTCAAGGAAGAATATGAAAAACTCATCCTTCTCTTCTGGCGAGGGTGATGCTGCAAAATGTATGATCTTGGGGTTGTTTTATGTTCCCAAGTTAATTTCCTCGGTCATTTCAATGAGCAATGTCGACTTCTCCTTTGGAGGGGGTATGTCTAGTCTTCCATCCCCATGCACCTCAGAGGGTTTTTCACCCTCAAATATGTCCTTTGTTTTTACTTTTTCGTGGTCAATTGGCGCCTTTCAATTTTCACCAGAGGACCTATTCTTTTTATTTTTTTATTTTCAATTTTGCAACTGGAAGACAGAGTTGACTCCCCAAGTTATGCTGTAGCAACAAGGTCAATGGAAAACCCTCATTTGTGGTTGCTAGATGCTATGCCCTCTCAGAGCTCAAATAATTCCGCTATTGCTTCATCATTTTCAAAGCAATCCAAGCTCGGTGGTCCTTTCTTGTCCCAATCAATAAGCTCAGGGTAGACTAAGGGGATGTCATTGTCGGTGGTGCAGATGTTTTTGAGGCTAGAGGTAAAGGAAAAGATGTAAATATCAGTGTCTTCAGAGTCAGAGACTTCATGCACTGACGGTTCAGGATTGGGATCCCAGAAAATTCTAGACCAGGGATCATGATCGATTGTTGGAGGAGGGGGGATTGTGTTAACATGTTTGTCTATTGTAGGTAGGTCTGTAGGGTCAGGGAAGAAACAATCAAGCTCATAAGAACTAGAGGAATAGGATGTCCATTCCCATTCATTTGAATTAGTAGTGTACTCACAACGGGGATCCTTAGATGCCTTTTCATCATTTGAAACCTCCACGTTTTCACATGAGGCCATTTTGGCATTCGAAGAGCCAATTTGTAATGGTTTGAATCCAATGCCCACATGAAGGGGATGGCCCTTTGTAGTAATTGGTTCAAAAATTCCTTGTTTGTGTACTCCAAGACCACTGTGGCCATCATATCCTTTTTTTTGCATGAGTGTGAACCCAGGCCCGTATATTTCAACGTGTATCTCATTGGGCTCCTATTCTTGTTTCTGTTGATCTTGGAAAATCTAGCTGGATGCATTGTCATATACATGTTCTTCATGCTAAACTCCCCATAGAGTGAATGTAGGTGAAGTCATAACCTTCATGGTAGTTTTGGGTGGTTGTGCTTGCAATAACTTTGGTTTTCCATAAGACTTCGGGGAGAGAGGAAGCTTCCCAATATGAAAACCTTGTGTCATGGTATACTCTCCACACCCTTTATCTTCAATCTTCAGCTTTCCTTTGATCATTTTTTCAAGGGTGGCTGCATCAACATATTTGGAGGAATTAGATGAAGTAGCCTCGTTATTGGTAGGCACATGTTGTGTGGGCCATTCTCTCATATTAGCACAAAATTGGAAAGGGTTAGGATCACTTGGGATGGTGATCTCAACTCCATTGTGAGAGAATTTTAGGCATTGATGGTACATTGAGGGAACCGCCTTCATGGCATGGATCCATGGGCATCCTAAGATCATGTTATAGGGCAAGTCTAGATCTAGGACTTGCAGCAATGTGTTTTCAGTAACTGGACCAATTTTGATGGGCAGTATGATGAATCCTTTAGAAAGACGTTCAATGTCATCATAGGCCTTTATTGTGATTCTCTTGGAAGGATCAATGTCACTCTCATTGTAACCAAGATCAAGAATGACCTTTAAAGTGCAGATGTTAAGTCCTACTCTATCATCTATCATGACTAGCCAGAATTTGGCACTATGGACAAAGAATTCTAGATGGAGAGGGTCATTATGGCCAAGCTGGTCATGTGGAACATCATCTTTGGAAAATGTGACATGCTGGGACACAGAGAAGTGCCCTATCATGGCCTAAAACTGGTTAGTGTCAATGTCAGTCAGAATAGTGGAATCTTTCAATGCTTTGTCAAGGACTTCCTTGTGTTGGGGGATGTGCGTAGAAAATCAAGGATTGATATCAAGGCATGGGTCTTACCCAATTGGTCAACAAGGTTGTAATCTGAAGGTACCTTGGGTTTGGATGGTGCACTAGGCACAATAATATTGGTACAAAGGGTAGCGACTACGCATTGAGGGTTACTATCCCGGAAGGTCAAAGTGGACACACGTGAATCGGCCTTAGAGAAACAATTGATGGTATAGTCATGACTGGTCCAAGTATAATTGACATTGTTCTTGGAATTTGAATTTGACGTAGAGGCATTCCCCTTTTCATGATCAACCAAAAGGTTTTGTGAAGATAGTATGGTTAGTATTGGAAGATCCCGCCGTGGGTTCAACTTCAATCACACCTTGGTTAATAAGGTCTTGGGCTTTGTGTTTTAATTGGTAGTTGGAATTGGTTATGTGTCCCTTTGTCCGATGATAATCATAGTATTTGTTGTCATCCCACCAAGAAGGTTTCACTGCTAGAGGATTGTGGATCTCTAGTAATTGAATGTAATTATTTTTCAATAAATGTTGTAGGACTGAATGGAGTGGTTTGCCCAATGGTGTGAACTGTCTTTGTGGTCCATCTCTATTCCTCGGTGGTCAATGCTGCTGATTTTGTTGCACATTATCATTCGTTTGTACTTGAGGTTGTGTTTGAGACTAGAGGCGGTTCTTGAGTCATTGTTTTCATATTAGTAATAGTAGGTCCTTTGATACTCACTTTCTGTTGTGTCACATTAATTGTCTATGCGTCAACAACATCATCATTTGTGACATTTTTATTCTGAGACCAAAATTTTGGCTTATCACTTGAAGTGCTCGCATTCTGATTGTCCTTTTTTATTTTTAATACTCCTTTTTCAATAAGAGCATCTTCAATGTTGATTCCTTTTTTCATGAGCTTTTGAATTGTACTTGGTCATTTGATCTTGAGCTCATACATCATCTCAGGTACCATATTTTGGATAAATAATCAAATTTGTTGTTCTTTTGGCACATGAAAAGGAAATTGACTCACTAAATTCCTCCATCGCAATAGGAAGGTTATAAAGGATTCTCCAACCTTTTGTTTGGTTGTGCACAAGACAGTTAGCATAACCTCACTTGATATGTTGAAAGCAAAGTGAGAGATGAATTTGTCGGCTAGTTCTTTCCAAGATCTGATATTTTCGGGTAGTTTAGAGTACCACTCCATTGCTTGAACCCCAAGGCTTCGAGGGAAGAGTCTCATAAGGTATGTGTCATCATTGTTAACCTCGATGCAAGATGTATAGAATTCCCAAATGTGATCGATTGGATTTCCTTTTCCTTTGTACTTCTCAAACTTGGGTACTTCAAAATTCTTGGGAAAAGGAGGCATGTAAATGCTCAGATCAAATGGATTAGGACATAGGTGTAATTTCGTATAGAGCATCTTTGTTTCCTTGAACTGTAGATCATTTAGTTGATTCTGAGAGTGTTGGATTTCTTGAATCATTTCATCATTCTATGAAGGCTTCACTGCCTTTTTACGTTTATCAAAATGATGTGTCCATCTAGAAGCCATTGAATGTTGACTATATTCTGAGGCCCGATCTGATTCTGACAATTTAGACAAGATGTCATGGACCGATGCCACATGTTGTATGGCATGTTGCTAAGGATCTTCCACATGTTGTTGATTTATTGGTGGAGGATTATATTGCTGACCTTGTGTCACCTAGTACAGTTGATAAACTTGTTGTTGATATCGGGGTGCATATTGTTGTTGTTGAGTTTGCGCCACATGCTATTGTTGTTGTGACACATTTTTTGGTTGTGTGACATATGGTTGTCGCTACTGAACATATGGTTACCGAACATGTTGTTATTGTTGTTGTTGTTGTTGTTGTTGAACATGTTGTTGTCTTCATTGTTGAGCATACTGTTGTTGTAAAGCACATTGTTGTTGTTGTATATATTGTTGTTGTAAAGCATGTTGTTGTTGTTGCAAATATTGTTGTTGTAGAGCATGTTGTTTTTGTTGTACATATTCTTGGGTATGTTGTTGTTGTGGGTGCACTTATTGCACCTTTTGACCTTGTACATGTTGTACATCAGGATGAGATTCTTGACCCATTAGCATTGTCGGTTGTTGCATGTTATGATCTTGTTGAAATCCAAGTGGTCCAAGTATGCCATCAAAATTTGTAGTCTTACATTTTTCTAGTTATGCTTGAGACATCATGTTAACTTGAGTTGCAAATTGTGTTTGCACTGGTTGCACTACATCCATAGGTGGTTCTTGTTGAGATACTTGGGCTTGTTGCACTTGTTATGTTACATGTGTTGGTTGTGTCACCTTAGGTGGAATTGGTGTAATATCCACAAGGCTCTTCTTCTTTTGATCTTGCAATTGATTTGGTATAGTTGTAGCAGTTGCATTAGAGACATCAAATGTGGGTACCCTTGGTGGTTCATTAAATGGTCCTTTGGACATTGTTGCATTTGAAGTGCTTCCTAGGAATGTTGTATGTGCTACCAAAGGAGGACCACTTGGTTGTGTTTCTTCAAAAGGGGGTACATCTGGCATTACCCAAGGAAATGCAAATGTCTCATTTGATCCTTTTGGCAAGTGATTCTTTAAATCAATCCTCCATGTTATTTTAGGACCTTTTTTAGGGATTTGTGTAGCATCCACCATCTCATGAGGAGGGAGTGCTACTTCAAATAAATGATTATCCAATGGTATATACTTTTCACTTGAAGGAATATCAACAGTTAAATAATTTCGCTATCATTTTTGTGTTAGCTCCATAGCTGACTCATCGAAGGGTTGTTATCACTTTTCTCTATCCTGCACCACTAAGACTTGGTTCTCTTCCAAAGTAGATGGTGGGGGAGTTTGATATTCCAAGAATAATTAAGGATTTATCTTTCAAATCACTTTGATATATCATCTCGGATCTCGAGTCATGAGGTATGTTAATGTTTGCTAAATTTTCTTGTTCTTAACAACCTCGTCAATTTCCTCTTTAGGTAAACCTTTCAAAGAAGTAAATGTTCCATGTGAGTTTCCAGAATCTGAAGAGGGACTTGAGGCATTTCCATGATCTTGATTATCTAGTGGTGGTGGAGGAGTTTGATAAGATCCAAAATCCATGTTTGGCATAGGTTGTTGTTGTAAATAATTTGATTGGACTTGATTGATTTGAGAAGTTTGTTGGCATTCCTCCTCAGGTGTATGGGGAACACTACCTTGGCTAGGTGGCATAGGTACAAAGATTGGTTCAAAGGATGGGGGAGGTCCCCAATGAATAGTTCCAAAGTTTGGTGAAGCATTTGAAGGATATCCCATGTTGCATAGATCATTTCTTAAATTAGGTTCTTGAGGAAATGTGACATGTCTTGGGTCATGAAATGTTTGATGCACTTCTTCCAATGGTTGCATGTTGATTAGGTCACTTTGATTATGATAAGAAACACCTTGTCTTGGATCAAAAGGTAATTGTGATTCTGGTTGTGATGTAAACATAGGTAAATGAGGATCTTGTTTCCCCTTGGATGCTTGAGACCTTGTAAAAATTGGCATGATTACTATATGCAAATGCAAGATTTTTTTGGAATTTTGGAAATTTTGAGAATGCAAGTTTGGAAATGTAACTTTGGAAATGCAAGGAACTTATGCAAATGTAAGCTAGGGTTTATGAAAATGCAAGCTAAGGTTTATGCAACTATGTTTTTGGTTTTTTGGACTTTGACACTTAATATTTTGAAAGAAGACAAACCTAAGAGCATAACCTCATGAGGTTGAATAAGAATCTTGACTTGAAAAATAGGATTTTTGGAACAAAAGACAAGTTTGATAAAAAAGGCTGAAGTCAAATCCATCATGACAAAGGTGGAATAAGACCAATTGATAAGGGTAGGGGGTTTGAAATATTGAGACAAAAGGGGACCAAGTCAAGATCCTTTTTTCAACACCATCAAGAAATGCTCTATGATTTGGATACTTTCTAGGATTGTTTGCAAAGTTTTTAAAGAGGATCTAGAAATGAGATAAGTATGCAAGAGGGCTATGATTAAGACTTATGAAAAAAGGACTATAATGAGGATTGAAATGAGGTCTATAATGCAAGGAATTTTTTGAAATGCAAATGCAAGGGGATTAGGTCATGAATATGTAACATGAAGGTTATCAAGCATGCCAATAGGTTCCAAGTGGAAATTACAAGGTTCCATTTGTTTACTCAAAGACAAGGTTTGTTGTGACCATTTGTTTGTTCTTGAAGATTGATTTGGAAAAAGTGTTCTTTAAGGAGAGTGTTTTTAAGATGTCTTCATTTTTATTAAGGTTTGAACACCCACACAAGACACATCATTCAGAATGATTGTTGTAAAAATGAACAAACACACCACTTCCTAAGGATAGCAAGGACAAATCCTGTTGAATCCCCACTTGAACCAAAGTTCAGCCACGCTTAATAATAGTGGACAACCTAGAAGCTTGGTCGCACGGGCTCCTCCTTACATGTGCACTCACTTCTCAGGCACTCCAAGCTTCAACTCCCAAGGGACATCACTTCCCAAGGGATTGTTGTCTCGACTAATAGCCGCAAAAGTTTGGGGAATATTAGTTCCTCTCTGACCTTCCACACCAACAAATAGAAGGTTTTTGGCTACTATGACATGGTGTTTAATAAGGGAATCTGTTCGGGTGGTTATACGTGTGGCATATTAGCTCCGTTATGGAGGCCTCCCAGCCTATGGAAGTTAAATTTCCTAGGTTTTAATGCACCACAAGGGTACTGAGGGATATCTTATTCCCAATATAATGCATTCAACACCTGTCCATTGTGAGATTAATCACAATGGCATACTTGTATCCCAGTTTGGATGGGCTTGGCTGTAGCCTATCACCGGTTGGGCATCCACTCTCACTGGCTCTACTAAAGCACTTGGGAGGTATCCACTCTATAAGAATGATATGAGTTTCTCTTACACCCAAGATCCATGAAGGAAAGGGGAGAGGATATGCTCATATGATTCTTAGGGTTTTACAATCTAGAAAACACATTAGACACATGAAAGCAAAAGGTTCTTTTCAAGCACCAAAATGAAGTGTTTTCTAACTACAAAAAGAAAGCACACAAGTTTGGGAAAACATAAGGTCTTCTACAAATGTATTGCATTGAAACCATTAGTATTTTTCAGGATTCAATCTTTATCCCATGATTGCCAACATAGAAACAACCAAGTGCGCAACTACTGATTAGAGGCCCAAAAATGAGTAAAAACTTGCAAAAATAGAGTTGTTTTCAACATCTAAGCATGCAATATCATCAAAAACATAGCTAGGGTTAATTATTTATGCCATTTAAGTTTATTTGAAAATATTTAAGTGAACTTGAAACCCTAACTAGCTTACATGTGCATCAAAGTGGTTTAGGAACACCTTAAAGCCAAAATCTACATTTGATCCTAAACTAGGTTAGAGTTAATTTTAGGTACCCAAATCAGATATGAATGTTCATTTTATGCCCCTTAACAACTTAAACAACTTTATCTTGCATAAAATAGTCCATTTCCATCCCTAGTTAGGCTAGATTGCAAGTTTGTTTGAAATTTGACAAAGCTTGATAGTATGAAACCCTAGGCTAGATGAGATTCATTTTAGGAGCCCAAAATACAAATGTGAATGTTCATTTTAGTCCTTGCAACTCAAAGTGTGATGTTAATTGACCATGTTAGGGTTCGTTAACCAACTTTAGGGTTCATTTGAATAGTTTAGGGTTCATTTTAGCTTGTAAATAGAGAAAAAGTAGAGGAGAAAGCCCAAAATACAGAATGGCTTCCTAAACATGCAAAGAATGATCCTAAACCCTAAAAGAGAATCCTATATGACCAACTACACAGCTAAGAATCCATTTGCGTAGCTCTAGGCTCCAAGTGCACAGGTCTAAGTCCCACCTGCGCAAGACTTAACCACCTGCGCAGAAACAGTGACCACCTGCGCAGGAATAGTGATCACCTACACAGCTTCAGTGACCACCTGTGTAGCTCTCTTCTAAAACCTGAAAAAGACACAAAAACACAAAAAAATTCATAAGTTAAGTGTGTTCATGTTAGGTTCACCAAATGTAAGACCAGAAAAGGGACTAGAAAGCATATTTAGGTAGCCACAAACCCTAAACAATATGCTACCCTAACTAATCTAACATTAAAACCATTTGAAACAAGAGTTGAAACATATGAAAAATAACACAAAAAAACTCCCTTCAAATGTAGTTCTAATGCCCTTCTTTCTTATCCATAATGAGATTAATGTTTCTCTTTGCACACACACTTTGCACAAGAAGCCAAGTTTGCTAATGAGAGTACTAGAAGATTTACGATTCTTGAGGTTCTCAAAAATCTTGTGGTTCAACCTTGAATGATAGAAATGCATCCCTTTTATAGAAAATGAGATACAATTTAGTGAGATTGCACAAAATCAATGCATAAATGTAGATTTTAGTTGGTGAGATGCTTGGAAGCATTAAATGGGGGAGATGAAATAAGAAGATATTGAGAATATTCATGAAGCACCTTAATAGGGATGTGAATCCTCAATTAAGGGATGTGATAATTAGGTAGGATTAGGAATCATTAAGCCATTTAATAATTCAATATACTCAACATTCCTCACAAAATCAATAATTAGATTTATGAAATTATAAAAAATCTCATAAATTGAAATTAGCTAATTAATTAATAAAAATTAAATAATTGTTGGAGACTTAGGGAAAAGAGAACAAATAAAGTTTATTTATTTATTCAATTAGGACCTAGGGATAAACTATGGTTATTCATCCAAAGGGGGAAATTAGTAGAATTATTTATCAAATTGAAGGTGTTAATGTCGAATTGAAATGATTTTGATGATATTGATAAGAATTAGGATCAATTCTGAGGGTTCCAAAATAGTTTAGGAAATCACGAGGCATCGATGAGCTTTGACAATGTGCCTGCATAATGATGATTGGAAATGATTGAAAAGTGCCAATGAACTTTGATGACATCGTAGGATTGAAATTGAAATAGTGAAACATCGATGATCTTGGACAATGTTCCCGAAATAATGATGATCAGAAATAGTATTGACAAATATGAACAACACTATTGAATTGATATTGATAGATTGATAGTGATAACATTGATGATCTTTGACAATGTTATCAAATGGCTGATTAAGGGGATACGAAGCATCGATGAACTTGGACAATGCTCCTAAAATGATGACAAGATTGATTGAATTGAAATAGGGTTTTGATTGGTTTGGAAATTGGGTTAATTAGGCATTAGTGATCTTGGACAATGCCCCATGATGGTCAGAATGAGTCTAAACAATTCTAAAAGTCATTAGGAATGGAATAGGATAGGTTTGAATTGATTTAGGAAGGTTTGGAATGGTTTAGGATCGAATAGGATCAGTTTAGGGTTGATCGGAATTGATTAGGAAAATGATCGATTTGATAAAGAGAGTAGAAATGTTAGTAATTGATGACATGGAAGAATGAAAAAATATTAGTGAATGATAAAGATCAAACACATGATATAGAAGACATGTTAAAAAGGGGGCATAGGAAATGAACCATTTTTAGGTGTCTATAGAAGATAAATATACTTGAGCATGTGAAGGGCATATTCTAGGACATTGTTATTGACGCAACTATTGATGAATCTAAGCCCCTACTGGACCAAGTTGGTGATTTAGACCAACAAATCAAAGAACTAAACAAGGATATGAGTGAGTATATGTTGAATATTCACAAGGAGAGAATGGAGAAGAAATTGATGGAAGATTTACTGAAGGAAATTGATATAGAGAAGGTAACTCTTTCTGAGCTATGTTCTGAAGTTGAAACACAACTGACATCTATCGTTTCATTATTTTAAAAGTTTTGTATTCTTTCAAGTTTTACTGTTGAAATCAAGAAGGAAGCAGATATTGAGAAAGAGATGAATGAACAGCTTAAGCAACTCACTACCAAGCATGGAGAATTCCAGACTTACTACTCAAAAATACAAGAACTCATGGGAGTTCAACTTTCATTGAGACAAGAGGACAAACTTAAATTGTAATTGCTTGAATTAAAAGCACTGCTGATTCCCCATATCCAATCGATGCAGATACACTTGAAATCCAAAGAACTAGCAACTTTTCCAGATGTCAGTACACTAGACACCATAGTTTTCTTATCTACAGATATCATAGAGTACATTGCTATACTTCAGAATCTTTGAGATACATGGGAGACTGTACTTTCAAGTGTACAACAAAGGTATAAACATCTTTTTGATTAATAGGTTTTACTTTTTGGCACTTTTTTGTCAAAAAAGGGGAATAGATATCGTATCCAGATAAAGGGAGATAAAGGAGGATAGATATCTTATTCAAAAAATACAAAAAAAAAGGAGATATATATACATGGAAAAATAAAAAAAAGTATATATGAGGAAAATGAAAAAAAAGATATGTATAGAGAGTAACATTCAAGGGGGAGTTACAAATTTTGATAACTTTGAATTTTTTGTCAAAAATGCCCAACTAATGCCAAAGGGGGAGATTGTTATCCCTATAATCTATTTTTTTGTTATTAGTTTAGTCAAATCCATAGATTCAAGGAGAATCAATCGGTAAAATGAGATAGTCAAGGATAAGACAAGTCGATAATGCACACCAAGTTAGTCGGTAAAGTAACAAAGTTGACAGAGTACTGAACACTATTACAGTTACCAAGCGGTACACTACACCGAGCACACGTAGTACACTGAGTTGATATTACATCAAACGATGAAGATCATTCAACTGAGTATTGTGAAGTTACTCAACCGAGTTAGACAGTTAATCAAAAATGCGATTAGATCATATTTAATGATTTTCAAAGCATTAATTATGTGTATAAAAGCATTTATAATAGTTTTTTACATGATCAGTGATTCAAATAAATCAGATTGAAGATCTAAGGCAGAAATCAAACGAAAAAATGAAATTTTGTCATTTCCAAGAAAAATAACAAGTACCGAGGTAAAAGTGACATGGTCACTGAGCTGGAAGAAAATCTAATGGTCAAGAGAAATTTATAGCATACCTAGCGCATAAGATTAAGAGGAAAAACTCATCTATATATTGGATAAATTTTGTATGTGTAATAGACACAAGAAGATATACCGAGAAGAAGGATAGAGAGTTGTTAGTGTTATTGGTGTTAAAGGAGTTATTTAAGAACAAAGAGTAGAGCAGAGAGCACTGAGCAACAATTCAACTACAACAGAGCATAACAGAACAATATTACAATTTGGGAATTGAGGTAACACATATCAGAGCACATAGAGTCTGAAAAACATTTACTTTTGATGCATTTTTACAGACATTGTTAAGTTATTACTATTGTATTGAGAGCATTAAATACCAATACTGGGTAGATGTTAACTGATCTTATATTTGTAAATCCTTTAACAGGATACATCTCTTAGTGTAGAGTTTGTAAAAATTCTTTAACCAGGTAGACCTAACAAGTCTTATATATACTCTTAACTGGGTAAGCTATCAGAAATAGCTAAACTTTGTAGCTCTAACTGAGGACCCTTTATACTGTAGTTAGTGAAGGTTGTGGGTGTCATCCCCACCGCAATTTTTATCCTCTAACCAAGGATATATGCATTACCAAAATCATGGTGTTATGAGCTCATTTATTTAATGTTTTGATGTTATGGTTTTATAAAGCAATACATTACTTTTATTTCAAAGTTATGAACTCGGTAATCAGTAAGCAACAGTATATGGTTTAATCAGTGATTATGGTTAAAAAATTTTAGTGGTACTAATTCACCCCTCCCCTCTCAATCCCAACTTTCCATATTTATTCCAACAGTTTAGAGTTAGTGTTATGTTTTCAAACTTAATATTTTAGGATTTGTACTACTTTTTATGTTCGAAGATAGAATCATGTGGTCAAGCTAAGAGTTAACTTGTATTCTTTGTGTTGCTTGTATCTTTTACATTTGTGTTTTTAAGGTGTAATATGTATTGTAGTCTTTGAGTTGTGGGTATATTCCATCCTTGTTCTTGAGTTCATGTAAGAAGTTACAAAATTTATTTTAGCTCTTGTGAACTTTTGATCATTAAATTTGCTAGATTGCACCTAAAATTTTATTGGAAGAGAAGAACATTTGTCCTAATATAAGAGGATACAGTGAAATAAGAATACAAATTTTGAAGAAACAAATATGGTGAATGTAATGCCCATTGATTAGCTTAGTGTACATAATCTTAGCTTCTAGCTAGTCTTAGTTGTTTTTCAGTAACACTGGACAGGGGGAGCCTTATAATTAGGAGAGACTTTGTCTTGTGTGTTGTGGTTGCATAAGGTCTTCATTGAAGGGGAAATACAATACCATGTCCATTCATATTGAGGGTCTTAAAATGGGGGAAAAGGGCAATGTATTTCCTAAATGGGGGGTAATATAGGAAAAGGAGTGTGGGGGTGTTGGGTGGGTATTGGAGGGGGTGACAAAATGGTAGTTTGGGGAAATATTTTTTGAAAATAGGGGTATTATTTAGTATGCCAAAAATGCACATGTTATGATTTAGGTTCACTAAGTGAATTCCTCGTGTGTGGTTGAAACTACAAATTTTTAATTGATCCAAAAACTATTTGTTTCAAAATATTCAGCTAGAGCATCTTTAAAATCCTGAAATTGCTAATTGGTCCTTTTTAGTCTTGTATCCCCTTTTTTGTTTCGTGACAATTTTTTTTTATCTTCTCATTTTCCATGTCAAGTTATCGTCCAACCTTGGAAACCCTCAGAATCTACCACTATAACTTCATTTCAAAATGTTCTCACCCACGCTTTGAGTTTCTCACTTACACTTCAAAGAGACTTTCCCCTGAAGAACCAATATTACACCATACAAGAAGATGAGATGATAGTTCATTTTTAAAGGACATAAGTGATGAACTAAAACTGATTATATGTTTGAAGTCATTTTTTTGTTAATCAACCAAGTTACAGATGTGATGATAGACATTAATCAATTAATGTATTGTCATTGATGTCAACTTATTGGCTTATCATTTTGTTGAAAAACATCTATTATAGATTGAAGATCTGCAAAAAAAAATTTGATGTGGTCGGTAATTGAAGAGTTTTGTATACACCAAGTAATAGTGATAACTGAGTAAATCTAGTGTATACTGAGCACAGTGACAACCGAGCTAGGGATTGCCGACACATCACAATATTGATCGAGAAATTTAAGCAAACCGAGGCCAACTAAAATGATGAGTTGGAAAAATAATGATTCTGAGGTAATTGATAATATTTGTTATGAAGATCAAACAACTACCAAAATTCAAGGAAGATTAAACGAAGATAATTCAAACATGTTTTTGACACAACTGCCAAGGAAGGTTTAAGCGGCAAAACCAATGATGGAGATTAAGCAGCAAAATATAAAGGATGGAAATTAAATAAGATATGATGTCTATATAAAAAACAAGAGATTCATTATGAAATATATGTATGCGCACACATGCAAAGTTTATGCATGATTGATCAAACTGGTTGAATATAGAACTGAGCATTTTTGCAGACAACACTGAGTGGTAGAGGAAAGAGCATATACCAAGAAGAATAGAGTATAAAGAATCAGAAGAACTGAAGTGAAAAAATTGATTAGAGGTATTATATACTTAGCATAGATCTGAAAATATGCAAACAGAGTTGTATTTGAATCAGATCATTATTGTATCATTTTAACCATTGTTACAGATAAATCTCTTAACCAAGTGGGATGTGAAAGTCTTTATTATGACATTCTAATGAATGTTGAGTGTTTTCGTGTTGACCCCATAGTGAATGCATGGTCAAGAGATAATTTTTAGTGAGAAATCCTCTAACTAGGTCACATTTAACAGTGTGTATTTTAACCATTAATAGGGTTGGATCTTAACCGAACTCACTTTAGAAGAGTGAAATATTTTGGGTTATCGGTCCCATGTGGTTTTTCCCTTAGCAGGGTTTCCACATTAAAAATATTTTTGTTAATGTGTATGATTGTCGTGGATTTTTATTTTTCTTTACACATGATCAATAATCACAGTATTGATTTACTATTACTCGGTAAATAGTTTTGAAGATAAGCTTGAGATCAAAGTTTACATTTCACCGAGTTGATTTAAATGTTTGAAATTATTGTTATATACATTTGGGAGAATTTGGGACTGTAGGATAATTGGGAGCTAACTGATTCACCCCCCTCTCAGTTATCTAACAATTGGTATCAGAGCATAAAGTGCTTAGAAGGAAAGTTTTAAAGGACTTAAGCTAAAGATCACAAGATGTATAAGAGAGACACACTAACGCTGAACAAGGAGAACTTATCAACATGGAAAAGAAGAATAAGACTATACCTATCAGGTATTGGAGATGACATAACGATATACCTGGATACTAAATTCATCCTACCTACTGGACCTTTGACTATTTCTCGGATGAGAGAGAAACATGAACACAATACTATGATGGTAGAAATTGCTTCTTCACTAACCAATGCTGAATTTGAGGATATTAAGACATGTACATCAGCCAAGAATATGTGGGACAAGATTACACAATTTTATGAAGGAGATGCAAATGTGCAAAGAGATTAAGTTGAAAGTCTCTAAGGAAAATTTGATGACATGAGAATGAAAGAAGGAGAAAACATAACACAGTACAGTAACCGAATCAAGGAGGTTGTGAATGCTATTCATGGAGCAGGTGGAACTATTGATGAGGAAACTATTTTGAGTAAGATTCTTAGAATTTTTTTTCCTATTTATTCTATTAAATTCTTTGCAATACATGAAATGAGAGCAACACCTGGAAACAATATTATAGTTGGTAGCCTTGTCAGTAGACTGATTTCTTTTGAGCTGAATAATTTTGACAATAGTGGTGTTCCTACTGTTGAGTTTGCATTTCTGTCCTCTTTGCAAATTAGTAAATCTGGTAAGAAACACATGATAAGAAATGACAGTGACAGTGACATTGATGATAAAGAACTTGATGAAATTGAAGCATTAATGGCTATAAGATTGCACAGAGGCAAAGGAAGATATAAACGTAAACTACCTTTATATGTTTTAATTGTAAAGAAATTGGACACTTTGTTGCCAGATGCCCAAACAGAAAAAGTGATGAAAGAAATGAAAGATCTAATGACAAAAAAGACGACCGAGAATATAGAAGCAACCGACAATATGACAGAAGGAGTAACCGAGATTACAAAGACAAAGGCAAAAAGACATGTTACATTGCTGAAGATAAAGATAAAGACACTGACATCGATACAGATGAAGACATTGAGACAATATGTGTATCTTTGAAAGAAGATTCAAAAGAAGATGAAAGGTATGTTTAAACAACACTTATTTCTAAAGTTAGCAAGCATGAAATTTGGGTTATTGATAGTGGTTGTACACATCACATGACTAGAGATAAAGAAAAATTTGAATTTCTTCAGCATTATAATGGTGGATCTGTTACAATGGGAAATGATACACCTTGTCAAGTGAAAGGAAAAGGTACTATATTGCTAAACAAAAAGATCAAATGTGAGAATGCATATTGGGTGAAAGGACTTAATTATAATTTTTTTAGTGTTTCATAGTTGATTAACACAGGTCACCAAGTTGCATTTGAAAACAGAAAAGCTAGAATTTATGATGGAACAAGAAAGTTGATCGACACTGGAGAACAATCAAAAGCTAATCTATTCTATCTTGACACTGCTAAAACTACTTATTTGATAGCTAAGAATGAATATATATGGTTATGGAATAAGAGGCTATGTCATGTAAATTTTGACAACATGGTTAAGATCAGTAAGAAAATATAAGTAAGAGGCTTACCGAGCTTATCTAAACCTAACCATGTTATGTGCAAGAACTGTCAAATGGGAAAGATGTTGAAATCTAGTCTTAAGAGAAATAATTTCTCTTCAAATGATATTTTGGAGTTATTTCATATAGACCTATGTGGACCAATGAGAACACAGAGTTATTATGGTGACATATACTTTATTTTATTTGTTGATGACTACTCTAGAATGATGACTGTTATGTTCTTAAAAGAAAAATTTGAAGCATTTAAGATGTTCAAATGGTACAAATCTAAAGTGGAAAAAGAAAGTGGTAAAGAACTAAAATGTTTGAGATCTGATAGAGGAGGTGAATTAATTCCTGATGAGTTCACTAAATTTTGTAATGAGTATGGAATTAAGAGATAGGTCTCTGCACTGAGAACACCACAACAGCATGAGATTGTTGAAAGAAGAAATAGATCAATTATGTATTGTGCTAGAACACTTATGATTGAAAATAATATTGCACAAGTATATTGGAGAGAAGTTGTTAGTACTGTCGTATACACATTGAATCAAGTACAACTAAAGAAAGATACAAACAAGACACCTTATGAACTATGGTATGGTTATACACCTAATGTGAGTTACTTTAGAATATTTGGAAGTCAATGCTATATTTTGAAAGATGCTAGAAATGGAAAATTTGAATCAAAAGGTGATGAAGGAGTATTTCTTGGATATTCTACTAGGAGCAAAGCTTATAAATGTTTGAACAAGTCTTCTAACAAGATCATTGAAAGTGCAAATGTAAAAGTTGATGAATATGCTAAGAAAAATGAAAAGGAAAGCAAAAGAGAATGACCTGAAGACTATAGTAGATTTTTTTACATTGAATAAATTGGCATGTTTCCTGAGAAAATACCTAACATTACCGAGGACGAGGGTAATGTTATTGAGCATCAAGATCTACCAAACAAAAATTAGGAAGATGTTGCAATTGAAGAACACAATGAACCAACTAGAGATCACAATGAAGAAAAAAAAATTGAACCTATACTTGCCAAATATGTAATAAGGCATCATCCAAAGAATCAGATTATTGAACATAAAAGAGTTGGCATGATGACACGAAGTAAGTTGAATAAAAATGCATGTTTCATTTATGAATTTGAACCTAAAACTTTTATAGATGCACTTGAAAATGAAGAATGAATTAATGCAATGACTGAAGAAATTGAGCAGATATAGAAAAAAAAAATATGGAAATTAGTACTGAGACTGAGTGATAAGAATGTAATTGGCACCAAATGGATATTCAAAAACAAAATGAATGAGAATGGAGATGTAACTAGAAATAAAGCAAGACTAGTATGCAAAGGGCATGCACAAGAAGAAGGTATTGAGTATGGATAAACTTTTGCACTTGTTGCTAGACTTGAAGGAGTATAATATTACTTGTTTATGTTGTATACATAGGATTTAAAGTATATCAGATGGATGTTAAATCTTCATTTCTCAATGGAATAGTGGAAGAAGAGGTATACATTGAACAACCTGAGGGTTTTGTTGATCCTACTCAGGAAAGCATGGTATGTAAGTTACACAAAGCATTATATGGATTGAAAAAAGCACCAAGAGAATGGTATGAAAGACTACATTCCTATCTTATCGGTATTGGATTTATTAGAACAAGTGATAACAACAATTTGTATTTGAAAGGAGGAAATAATGATAAGACCCTTATTGCTGAAATTTTTGTTGATGATATTATATTTGGAGGTAATGATAACTTATGCAAATCATTCACTGATGAAATGATGAAATAATTTGAAATGTCAATGATTGGAGAGATCAATTTTTTTCTTGGATTGCAAATTTTACAACATACTGAAGGCGTCTACATTACTCAATCAAATTACATCAAGGAAGTACTGAAGACATTCAAAATGGAAGAATCAAAACCAGTCGAAATACCTATAGTGACAGGATGCAAACTAACAAAGAAAGATAAGGCACCTGAGGTAAATTAGACATTGTACAAATCTATGATTGGAAATTTAATGTATGTTGTACACACAAGACTACATATTGCACATGCAGTTGGAATTGTAGCAAGATTTTCTACTAATCTTAAGGAATTACATATGACTGTTGTAAAGAGAATTTTTAGATACTTGAAGAACACTGAAGATTATGGATTGTGGTAAAAAAGAGAAGTCAAATTCAAACTGAAAGTTTAGACAGATGCTGATTGGGCTGGGAACATTGATGCTAGAAAGAGCACTACTAGTGGAGCATTCTTTATAGGGGAAATATTAGTCACTTGGATAAGTAAAAAGAAAGGATGCATATCTCAGTCAACTACAGAAGCAGAATATTTTGTTGTTGCTACAAATTGTTCAAACATTGCATGGATAAAACAACTTTTGAAATATATGAATGAAGTAATCACTAACCCAGTGATAATTTATTGTGATAACACTAGTGCAATAAATATTTCAAAGAATCTGGTCATGCATGCAAAAACAAAGCACATATCTATCAAATATCACTACTTGAGGGAACAAGTACAAGAGAAACAAGTGACACTAGAATATGTACAATCAAAATAACAACTAGCTGACATAATCACTAAACCCTTACCAAAGGATACATTTGAGTACTTGAGGAGTAGACTAGGGGTTCGTCCCTGGTCTATCGGTCACTAAGCTGGCTAGGATGTTGCATCAACTTGCATGTAATTAGAATTTTAATCATGTTGATGCAAAGATGAACTGGACTTAAATAGACATATCAGTACACTGCAAGGTATTTACTCTATTGAACCAAAAACCAGAGATATTTTTTTTGGCTACTGAAGAGTTGTGTATTTATTTTTGGAATTTCTATCAAAGGGAGAGAATGATCAATGAAATATCTATCTATTAAATAGAGAAATGGAGAAAAGAGAAAGGGAGAGAACTAACATATCTATCTATAGAAAGAGAGAAGATTCAAGAACAAAAAATTCAAATCCATAGGGAGAGTCTACATGGTGAGTTTTTAATGTTGATACATATTTTAATTTACAAGCTAGGGAGAGCTACAACATTTTGCATTTAGTTGTAGAATAAAAGTTTGGTATTCTAACATATTTTTATATTGCATATTTCATATTGTGTTGCCATCAATGCCAAAGGGAGATATTGATGAACTACAACTGATTGTATGGTTGAAATCATTTTGTTGATAATCAACCGAGTTACAGATGTGATGATAGACATTAATCAATTATTGTATTTTCATTGATGTCAACTTATTATCTTATTATTTTGATGACAAACATCTATTATGGATTGAAGATCTGGAAAAAACAAAGTTTATGTGGTCGATAATTGATGAGTTATGTATACACTAAGTAATAGTGATAATCGAATAAATCTTGTGTATATCGAGCACAGTGATAACTAAGCTAGGGATTGCCAACACATCATGGTATTGACCGAGAAATTTAATCAAACCGAGGCTGACTAAACTGATGAGCTGGAAAATTTATGATTCTGAGGTAATTGATAAGATTTTTTATGAAGATCAAATGACTATGAAATTCAAGGAAGATCAGACGAAGATGATTGAAACGTGTTTTTGACACAACTGTCGAGGAAGGTTTAAGAGGAAAAACCAATGATAGAGATTAAGCAAAAAAATATAAAGGATGGAAATTAAATGATTTATGATGTCTATATAAGAGACAAGAGATTCATTATGAAATATATGTATGTGCACACATGCAAAATTTATGCATGATTGATCAAACTAGTTGAAGATGGAACCAAGAATTTCTGTAGACAACACTGAGTGATAGAGGAAAGAGCATATACCGAGCATAACAAAGTATAAAGAATCATAAGAAATAAAGGGAACAAATTAATCAGAGGTATTATGTACCTAGCATAGATCTAAAAATCTGCAAATAGAATTGTATTTGAATCAGATCATTACTGTATCAGTTTAACCATTGTTACAGATAAATCTCTTAACTGAGTAGGATGTGTAAGTCTTTATTATAGCATTCTAATGAATGTTGAGTGTTTTCTTGTTGACCCCATAGTGAATGTAAGGAAACTCAGGTGTGAAAATAGCTTCCTACACTAATCTCTAAAGGAAAGTATTGTGCAAATTCTTTTAAATCCTTACAATTTCAGATTTGTTAACTAATTTAACAATGATATTGCAGCCATATACCATGCATATAGAAAATAGAGAATGACACAATGATTTACCTTGGGGAAAACCTTTTGGTAAAAAACCCCAACACTCTAAAACCTGCACAATGTATTATCTTCTGTAACATATAAAATGTTACTATGTGTAACATAAGAAAAGATGTCACATTTGAAAATGTAGATGTTTGTGTGATGTGTGGGGAAGATAAGATGTTCCTTTCAACCTCAAATGCACAAATGAAAGATCCAAATTGATCAACCTAAAAAGGATCAATGCACAAATGAATCAATCATTTAGAAATGAGAGCAAAGAGGAAAGATCTTAAATTCCCATTTTAGAAAGGAATGTATATGATAGTTCTAGGAATTAAAATGGATGAGATGACGTACCAACCTTACAAAATTGCAGATCAAAGATTTCTATTTTCTGAGATCTGTAGACTATTTCTAGAGATGGTGACAGTTGATACCAAACCAAAACACAGAGACAGACAAAACCCAGAAATCTTTTTCCGTCTCGATGTCATCTTATGAAAAAGGTCGACCCTGTACCACTTTTTCCAACTCGATCTGCCCAACTCTAAAAGTGTCCCTGTTCACACAGTCTGAAAGAAATCCAAAAAGGGTATCCAAATCTGGCCTCAGATTTACAGTCCCAAACTTGTACCTGCAAGAAAAATGTTTGTTTATTGGGGGAAAGGGGTTTGCCTTGGTCAAACCCCAGTTTTGGAATTAACCTCAAATATATATAATTGAAATTGCAGAAGTAAACAAAGTAAAGGCATAAATTCACCTTGCTTGTAAAAATCCTTGTGGAGGATTCGAATCCTTCAATCCACAAGTATGTATGCACCAAAATGTGGAATGTAGAATGTAGGATGTCTTCAATCTCTTGCTTATAGATCTCCAACACCAAGTCTTGAATGGGTTCTTGAATTTGGAAAAGGCTTGGAAGAAGGTGGATGGAGAGATCACTAAAAGGGCACTTATGTAGCTTGAATCCTTCAATGGCCTCCAATGGATCTCCTTCATGAAAATGGATGCTTGAGAATGGATGAATGCTTGCTTGAAATTTTACTCCTTATCTTGCTTTAATTGCACTTGAAAATCCTTCTCAATTGTGTAATGATGCTTAGAGAAAATGAGAGGAGAAAGCTCCTTTTTATATGAAACTAGGGCACAATCTTATAAGGAGGCCTACATAGGATAATTAAATCACCATTTAAGCCTTTACCCCTAGGAGAGGACCTATATTAAATATAATTTAAGAATCGATGCTTTGGAACCCGAAACAACTGACCCGAAAGCGGGATACAACTTTTGCAAAGACCGACATCCGAAAACTGAAAGTTCCCAGGATTTGGACCTTGGGACAGGGTCGAGGTTGACCCTGTCCTAGGTCAGGGCTGAGGTTGACCTTGTCCTAGGTTAGGGTCAAGGTCGACCCTATCCTAGGTCACGGACAAGGTCGACCCTATCCTAGGAGGTTGACCCTGTCCCTAAATCCCAGAAACACAAGTCTGTATCCCAGAATGCAGAAATTAGGTCAGAAAATGGTGGACAGAAAGGAAGAATAGGGGGGAAGCCATGTCAAGATCAGGAACCCAGTCAAGGCACTTGTCATGACCCCAAACCACTTACTCAGAAGGCTAAACAAGTCTAAAATGGAAATGCTTCCATTTTCTGACTATATATCTTCAACACAACGGTTACAACACACTTGCAATGCAAGTTCTTTCAGGAGACAATCGACACTCAAAGACAAATCCAGTAGCACTAGATCATACCAAAAATACACTCTTTTCCTATCATAGTCTACAACCCTAAAAAATGCTTATATCATGTGCTTTCCTTTTTAGGGCAACTTCCAAAGATAACCGTATTAGGGTTTTACCATTCTCTGAGAAAATAGGAACCCAAAATCAATAACCCCACGATTGCAGAAGAGTGTATAGTACTCAACTTTATCAGTTGTCACATGTCTTGCATGTCTTCACCCATCATTGAATCTTCTAGAAATAGCCCTTATGTGTCATAGGAATCCGTCATAACCATTTCAGTCGTGATCTCCTTACACACAATTTAAGATGCTGACACATCAAGTGTAGTGACACATCAACATGCCAACTAGACATGTACAATCACACTTAATTACATTATTTGTAAGAAATACATTTTACAAAACAAATAATAAGATTAGGAATTATCCAAGGTTGAGACACCTTATTCCTAACAGTGAATGCATGGTCAAGAGAGAACTGTTAGTGATAAATCCTCTAACCAGGTCACAATTAATAGTGTGCATTGTAACCTTTAATAGGGTTGGCTCTTAACCGAGCTCACTTTAGAAGAGTGAAATATTTTGGGTTACCGGTCCCAAGTGGTTTTTCCCTTAACATGGTTTCCACGTTAAAAATATTTTTGTTAATGTGTATGATTGTTGTGGATTGTTATTTTTCTTTACACATTACTTAATTTGCATTGATTGGTAATCACAGTATTGATTTACTGCTACTCGGTAAATAGTTTTGAAGATAAGTTTGAGATCACCGTTTACATTTCACTGAGTCGATTTAAATGTTTGAAATTGTTTTTATATACATTTGGGAGAACTTTGGACTGTAGGATAATTGGGAGCTAACTAATTCACCCCTCCCCCCTCTCAGTTATCTAACAATAAGAACTATCAATGATGCAAGTTGGAGTTCCTAAACAAAGTTCTTTCAGTTAGCCTATAAATACATCAAACAAGGGCCAGCCTATAATAGCATGAAGAAAATCTAAAAAATGGATGATGTTCATAAGAGTTGTGTCTTTTCATACACTTAGTTTATTTTTAATTATGCATTTGTAATTTAGTTTTGACAAATTACATGTAGAGTTAGAAACACTTGGTTTATTTTCAAATATGCGGATGTAGTTTAGTTTTGACAAATTATATGTAAAGTCAAAATTTTTAATTACATGTGATCAAAACACATCTAGGTTTGTAAAATGTAATTAAAAGTAATCACATTACAAGTCAAAATACAATATGACTACAATGTGGAATAAGTCAACAGTTAGTTAGGATCCTTCCACCTTTTTCTCATAGCCTCTTTTCTGTAAAAAAAAGAGGGCTCATTGTAAGAAACATCTTTTTTGCCAATGCAACTTAACTCTGCCAATTTGTGTGTGCACTCTAAAACTTTGATTTTTGATGTAAAGTAAATTATAATCAATAAAAGAGGTTGATTTCTTCCAAACTTTGTGTTGGATCAAGTTGTTATGTGATGACATTTTCTGAAGTTGATTGTGAGTATTGTGGTCAAACACCTAAGAGAGGTTTAAAATCAATCTTGTAGTCTTTGTGCTACTTATTGTGTTTAGATCTAGCGTTATGTTTTCAAATTTGATCTTGTAGCCTTTGTATTTCTTATTACATTTGAAGTTAGCATTATGAGTTCAAGCTAAGAGTTAACTTGTGGTTTTTGTGTTGCTTGTATCTTTTATATTTGTGAGTTTAAGGTGTAATATGTGTACCTAAAAGTCTCTGAGCTCCCATGAACTTTTGATCATTGAATTTTCTATATTGTACCTAAAATTTTATTGTAACAAAAGAACAATTGTCCTACAATAAGAGAGCACAGAGAAAGAAGAACTGTAATTTTGAAGAAAGAAAATATGGTGAATATCATGCCCATTGATTAGCTTCGTGTACATAATCTTAGGTTGTAGTTAGTATTAGTTGTTTTCAGTAAAAATATACAAGGGTATCCTTCCCTTATAATTATGAGTGACTTTGGCTCGTGTGTTTTGGTTGAAACAATTATTTGTGATTGATCCAAAAACTCTCGGTTGCAAAATATTCAGCCAATGCGTCTTTAAAATCCTAAAATTGCTAATTGGTCCTTTTTTAGTATTTTATCCCTTTTCTCATGTTGTGTCAATTATTTTCTCCATATTCTCATTTTCCATGTCAATTTTTCATCCAACATTTTAAACCCTCAAAATCAACCAACTATGGCTCCATTTCAAAAGGTTCTCATCAGAGTTTCAGGTTTCACACCTCAACTTCAAAAATAATTTCCCCTGGAGAACAAATATTATACCATACAAGAAGATGAGATGGGAGTTCCTTGGAAAAGGGCACTAGAACTATCAATGATGCAAGTTGGTGTTCTTGAACAAAGTGCTTTTACCAAACCTAAATACATCAAGCACATGTCAACCTATAATATCATGAAGACCTTCTAGACAAAAGATGATGTTCATAAGAGTTGTGTATTACCAAACACTTTTTTTATTTTCAATTATACATATGTAATTTAGTTTTGACAAATTACATGTAAATTCATAAACACTTAGTTTATTTTCAATTATGCGTGTGTAATTTACTTTAAAAAACTTACATGTAAAATCATAAATTATAATTACATGTGATCACATCACATGTACAATTGTAAAATACAATTACATGCAATCATATCACAAGTCAAAATACAATAGGACTATAATGTGGAATAAGTCACCAATTAGTTGTTGGAAAGTTGACTTCCTGAGGATGCTTGACTCATTTTGTGTTGTCATAATGGCAACAAAGTCATGTTTAGTTTCTGTCATGAAAGACAAAATGACTATGGAAAATAGGGCAGACAGAGATACTCAGCGATCAGCACATCAGCGCATGTGTGAGAGATCGATTCAGCATATGTGCATTTAGATATATGTTGTATGACATGTGTATATGCTACATCTAGACACGCATAGTATGGAACAATAATACAACAAAGTTACAAGTAGATCAGTAGACCAACAGTCTAGAAGATAGAGCATGGGAGCCGACTACTATTTTGATCAGCGTGAATTATTTTGTAATGTAATGGCCAAGCGCCTTTGTTTATATGTTTGTAATAATGTAATTAGCATTGTAGTAAACATGCTTGAGCTAACTTGTTCAGAAGTGTTGTATATTTTTTTTTAGGGCTGACTAGTGTTTTGTTTTGGGTCGTGCCTATTCAGATATGAACATGTAAGTATGTAATTTAAAGTTATGTTACAAGCGTCGATTATTATGTAAGAGGAAGATACAAAAGTGTAGTATAATGAAGTCAGTATATGATATAGCTCTTTAAGAGAGTAATAGCATTTGCGCATACACGAAACTGATCAGACAACAGTGTCATCATAGCAGTTCATTTTGATATAGTGCATATCATCTTTCAGAAGGTTGTAGCCTTCATCCTATTGGGTAGTGAGCCTAGACAGTGACCCATATACCTTTAACAGGGTTTTGTAAAAGACTCCTAACAAGGTCAGACCTTTAACCAGGTCATTGTACTCAAATTGTAAAGATTGCTTCTAACAGGGCAAAGGAACTTTAACAGGTTCATTATACCTATTACAATATTTGTGGATACTAATTCCCACCGGGGTTTTCCTCTGATCAAGGTTTCCCCATAATCATATCATGTGTTATGAGTTCTTATGTTAAGCTTCATTCTATGTATATTTGATTTATGTTTAAGTTGCTGAAAAGTAATTAATAGACAAACACTGATTCACCCCACCTCTCAGTGTTTCTAACAATTGGTATCAGAGCTCTGGTCCTTAGAAAATAAGTTTAACCACTTGAGGAGATCATGGACTCAGCAGAAGAAAAACATTTGAAAAATAATCTTGAAGCAGCTCTTGAAGATCTTGATAGATCTGAAAAAGAAAATGAACTTAGACTGAAAGTTGATGGCTCACAGATGCTTATCAAGAAATTAAGAAAAGATTTGAAAGATTGTTCTACAAGTGATTTAGGGAAAATGATCAAAAATCTCAATGAAGAGAATATGTCTCTGAAAGATAAATTTGAAAATCTGGATGAATAGCTCACAGACAGCCAAATTGCTATTGAAGAAAAGATCAAAGAAAGCAAACAACTAGATGATGAACTCTTAAAAGCAAACATGGAAGTTCTAGAATTGGAAAACATAAAAAAGAAGTTGGAATCTGAATTAATAGAAGCAAAGGATAATATTGATAAAATCTACACAAGTTCTGACTCACTTCAATCTCAGCTTAATGCACAAAAGCAAAAAGGCGACACTACTGGTCTTGGATTCAATGTAACACAAACTAAAGTCAATTCACTACAAGGAAGAGAGAAACCTCATGAAGCATCTTCAGAAGCAAGGAAAGTTGAAAATATTGAAGAGATTAAAGTAGATCCACCAAAAAGGGAAATCAAGCAAGTTAACAGAACTTGTTATGCATGTAACAAACATGGTCATTTGGCAAGAGATTGCAGAGAGGTAAGACCTTTCAATGGCTATTGTTTCTCTTGTAATAAATTTGGTCACAGGGATATACATTGTAGAACAAATCAAAGAAATCAGTCACAACAGAATCAAAGAAGAATAAATCAAAATAATCAGAGAAATCAACCTCAAAGGAATTTGCAGAACACTACATGTCAGATATGTAACTACAATGGACACACAACAAAGAAATGCAACATGATGAACAAGAGCATCAGACCTCCTATCATTTGTCACACATGTGGAAAGGCTGGACACATCTCAAATTTTTGTAGATCCAAAACTCAAAAGCAAGAGGATCCTAAGAAATCACTATTTGAAGAGAAAGGAGAAGTTAAGTTTGTTCAAGCAAAATTTGGGTTGAAGTAAAGAAGGACAATGATGTTGACAAAGTAGTTGATGCATCCACAGTTGACACACCCTCTACTTCTACTTGAATAGACCTTCTTGGTCTTAGGGGGATCTATTCTAGCTCAGGACCCCTGCGCGGTTGGTATACTCACCTCTGAGTATGCACCTATGAATTCATGGTTACGAGCACATAATATTTCTATGTGCATTCACACACTGTCTAAAATGCATCAGGATCTAAGTTTCAAAATATTTGAGTAATTTGCGTACAGTTGCAAACATTAAATGTGGTAGATTGTATAAAATAAAGTAAGTGTTCAATCTTCTTCACACTTGCATTCAAGAGACAGAATTTGGAGAGAATTGGAAGCATAAAAGATTTGGCAATTAAGCGAATGGACAAGAAGTTTAGAATGGAACCCTAGCAGTCACGTTGTTTTAGAATTTTGTGAAACCCTACTTAAGAAAGTTCCAAGTAAGTATGGCAACCCTAGTTGTGTTTGATATAGCAGAGAGGAAGAGATTTGTATTCAAGAAGCATCCATTCAAATCCATACTGGACGATGTGGAAGGGGCTTTCTCTAAAACCCCACTAGATGTTGTTCATGTGGAAGATATCCGCACGTATATTTACTGTAAGAAGGAAATAGTAGGAGATATCAGCATAGCCACTCATATGGGATCTATGATGAAACCTGATTACACATTCAAGGATGAGTTCGCACACTTGATTGATAACCCTATTTTTGAATACTCGAATGTGCATGAGTTTGATGAGCTAGAGTGGGTGAAGATTTTGTTAAGCAGAATACATGATGATCTTTATTGGATTGGTGAGGTCCCTATGCACATCACTACTGACCTAATCCATGAATTAATTGGACTTCCTAAGATTGGACCAGTTTTTCCTACTGGTAAGGATGTCAAGAAACAAATTGAGCAAGTTTGCCTATCTAGAAGTGACAAGCGTGGAATGGCAGTTGGCCCTATCAAAGAAGATGACATAAAACTCTTAACAATGATACTTGGGTATAAGTTTCAGCAAGAAAGCAGGTTGAACAGTGTCTCTGCAACAATAGTCCTAGTAGCTATTAGAATGGTGAAGGATAACACTCAATATAACTTATATGAGATTTTGTGTGGTCAATTGATTAACAACATTCAAATCATCAAGCATGACAGGAGCAAGACATTCAGGTTTGAATCTCTAATCATCTATTTGTATTTCCATATTATTGGAAAGGTTGCGAACCTTTACCAAGACAGGAGCAAACCCACAATGTCTCAAATTTCTCTTAAGGCCACTTTAGAGTGCAATGCAAGGGATGCCATGGATATGGATATTACGACATTCAGGATCAAAATGCAGAATAGGTTTATACTATCTGAGAAGATAGTTGATAAATATAAGGATACCATATGTTTAATGGTAGAAACAGATTGCACATGCATGGAGGCAGTTGAACCTAGAACCAAATGGATTCATCCTCTTGGTTATGAAGTGGAAGAACATGTGTTAGAAGGATATGCACAAGTTCTATTGTCTGCGCCCAAAGATCCTAATGAGCCTAGGTGGGGCACCTACAGAGAGAAGACCAATGAAGTGGATACTATCCTACACAGTGTTGATAATAAAAGGAAAGCATCCAAAATTCCATCTAACTTACTGAAAGTTCATGGAGTGACTCAAGAAGATCTTGACAAAGCAAGAGATGCCAATATAGAAAAATAACTTGAGAAAGATGAACAGATCTAGAAGAAGAAGAAAGTAGAGAGCACCTTTGCACCCTCTACCACCATTGATTTAGACTCATCCCCACTATCTACACCAAGAAAAAAGACTAGAGGAAGAAAATAGGCACCCACAAATCACCCATCCTTAAGGAACACTCGGAGCAAAGCAAAGAATACTCAAGCTCCTCCTGAGGTAGGATTTATACCTAGTCTAAATGTTTTGAGGAACAAGATTTTAAATGAAGGGATATTAGATACACTTTCTAAATTCTATGACAAATATCAAGAAATTGATAAGACTGAGATACATTCTATGATCATATCTCATATGATCAAGTTCAAGAAGATAGTTCTTGAACTCAAGATAGTGATACTGAATTAGTTATGGAACTTATTGGAGATCATGAAAAGACATGCAATAGAGGAAGACATGAAGATTAGAGAAGAAACATTGGATACTCTTCTCCCTGTATGCTCGCATGATGAGAAGGATATATTATTAGATCTGGTGAAGCCTCATCTCTGAACTAAGACAAGGACCTTACAAATTATGAACAAAGAGTATGAGCAGATAGGTAAGGAGACTGAAAAGGCATTTGCACAAGTGTTTATGGATAGACACATGTATCCACCAATGATGCCTACAGCAAAAGTTACTCCAGCTCCTCCTAAACAGGTTACAAAACCAGTGATTCAGATTGCACCTACAACAGGTCCATAGGTTTCAGCGCCCACAGTGACAATAACTTTTGATACAGATAAAGACTCAAAAGACACTATAGTAGTTGAAAATGTCAAGATATCCATGACTGCATCTGAAAAAGATATGGAAAATGTTGATAAGGCATTTGCAAGCACTAAAGAAATGTGCACTAATGATACCTCTACACAACAAGATGAAGTACCCATCAATGATCAAATTGACATAAATGAAGAAAAAGATACTCAAGATGATACTCAAGGTGATAAGAAACCAATAAAAGAGATACCAGTAAAGGTTGAATGCATGGATACCAGTCAGAACACTATATTCTCACCATCCACTCAACCATCTACCTCATTGTTGTCAAGGTTAACTCCTGATTCAACAAGTCTAGATGCATGGGGAGAAGAAGACCTAATCAAGATCAATGTTCTTGCTATGGAAAAGGTAAAAGAGAAAAAGGTGATGAGGAATCCTCACTTTTTAGAAATAGTAAACATATTGAATGATTTAGTGCCTGCTGATTAGAAAGTAGCTAAAGTCCAATCGGTTGAAGATGTGGACAACATTTTGACAAACTTCAAATCACACTTTATAATCTTAGTAGACTCTGCTACTAAGATTGTGGAAGATGAATACAAGAAGGAGAGACTGAATGATTTGGTAAATAACTTTACCTTAGAATTGAACTCCTTAAAAATTGGGCAATCCATACTGAAAGAATTGGCAGCTAAAGGCAAGAGAGTCATAGCAAACTGCATGGACAGAATGAAGTTCACCTCTAAGCACACTAAAAAGGTAGAAGAGGCAGAGTTAATGGTGGATAGCATCATAAAATAAATTGAAACATCCATGCAAGACATGAACATTTGCAATAATGTCTATCAAGGACAGCTGGATAAAATTGAGAAGGCAAAATTAGAAATCAGCAAGATAAGAATAAGACAAACCCAATTGAGAAATGCACTTGTGCCATCTCTAGTAGTCCTTAATGAGAACATCAAATAGATTGATGATACCATGGTGACATATGATCAAGGTCCTTGCATGGATCTGATAAAAAATGGAGAAACTGACATATGCCCTATGCGCGCATCTTCAGACTGTTGATGCTATGAAAGTATTTTGGCAGAAAGAGATCCAATCTCTTCAAATTGTGTACCCTAAAGTTTACATGGAGTAAGTATGCAGAAGACTTACTAGTTTTTGTACACCTTTTTCATTAATTTCAAAGAGGGAGTAATATAGAATGTGTATATGTATAAAAGTATATGTATATATCAATAAGATGTTATGATATACAGTCACTTTTGTGTTAAGTCATTTTGAGTAACTTGGCCACATTCCTTTGTTGCCATAAATGAAAAAGGGGGAGATTGTTGGCAAGTTGAATTCCTAAGGATGCATGACTCATTTTTTGTTTTCATCATGGCAACAGAGTCATGTTTAGTTTCTTTCATGAAAGACAAAATGACTAAGTATGGAAAATAGGGCAGACATAGATACTCAGCGATCAGCACATCAACGCATGTGCGAGAGATCGAGTCAGCATATGCGCATTCAGATATATGTTGTATGACATGTGTATATGCTACATCCAGACATGCATAGTACAAAATAATAGTACGACAAAGTTACAGGCAGATCAGTAGACCAGCAGTCCAGAAGACAGAGCATGGGAGCCGACTACTATTTTGATCAGCGTGAATTATTTTGTAATGTAATGGCTAAGTGCCTTTGGTTATATGTTTTTAATAATGTAATTAGAATTGGCGTAAACACACTTGAGCTGACTTGTTTGGAAGTGTTGTATATTTTGTTTTAGGGCCGACTAGTGTTTTGTTTTGGGTCGTGCCTATTCAGATATGAACATATAAGTATGTAATGTAAAGTTATGTTACAAGTGTCAATTATTATGTAAGAGGAAGATATAGAAGTGCATTATAATGAAGTCAGTATATGATATAGCTCTTTAAGAGAGTAAGAGAATTTGCGCATACACGGAACTGATCAGACAATAGTGTCATCACAGCAATTCATTTTGATATAGTGCATATCATCTTTCAGAAGGTTGTAGCCTTCATCCTATTGGGCAGTGAGCCTAGGTAGTGAGCCATATACCTTTAACATGGTTTTTTAAAAGACTCCTAATAGGGTCAGACCTTTAACTAGGTCATTGTACTCAAATTGTAAAGACTGCTTCTAACAAGGCAAAGGAACTTTAACAGGTTCATTATACCTAGTACAATATTTGTTGGTACTAATTCCCACCGGGGTTTTCCTCTGATCAAGGTTTCCCTGTAATCATATCATGTGTTACAAGTTCTTATGTTAAGCTTTATTATATGTATGTTTGATTTATGTTTAATTTGCTGAAAAGCAATTAATAGACAAACACTGATTCACCCCCCCTCTCAATGTTTCTAACATTAGTTAGGATCCTCTCACATTTTTCTCATAGTCTCTCTTCTATAAACAAGAGACAACTCATTGTAAAAAAAAAAAAATTTTAGCAATGCAAAAAAAATCTGCGAGTTTGTTGTTGGAAATATATTGGAATGATGTACTAAGAGGGGAGGGGTGAATCAGTACCTCTAAAAATTTTCTTGGTTAGCCCATTAATCCTTAATCATCAGTTTGTAAATTATCTTATCTAACTGTTCATCTTTCTTTATGTATATGCAATCATATCATAAGTTCTTTAGTATTAAAAGAAACATTAATGAAAATAGATAACACATGACATAAGATATGATATAGTAGAAAACTCTTTTTAGGAAGTAAAAACTGCGGTGGGGATTGTTACCCACAAGACTTCACTATCTGTAGATAAGAAGGGGTCGATTAAGGCTTACAATTGGTCACTTTTGATGACCCACCCTTTCAGGAGTATTACAGTGGAGACTTGTTAAGATCTACTTCGTTTGAAGCTTTAGCAACACTGTTAAGTGTGCACTCTATTAAGAGATTTGTAAAGAATGGTTAAATCCACCTTCTAAAAAAATATTTTAGATGTGGTGCACTTTTTAGAATTCAACTACATAAGTCTTTGATATGATGATGTATGCAATCTCTAATTACTGATAACAGATCCAATAAAGCTTCCTATGTATGAGTAATCATCCTTCCATGACTGAATAATACCTTTGTCTGCTCGTCAGTAGCCTCTATGTGTTCTTGACAACTGATATGATCTATTTCTGAACTTTGCATGAATTCTGCCTTCTGCTCCTTAGATTCTCATCATGGCTATCAACAAAAATGAATTCATAACTCACAATTGATTTGAACATCTATTTATACTAGATTTTGGCTCAATTCTTGATTCACGCTTTGCAAGTTAATTATAGATCCGAGGTTTACAACTTGACCTTGATCTTTAGTTAGATATGTTTTAGATCCATTAGGATTCTTTAAAACATTTACATAAATCTTGCTTGACCCTCAAGTTATGATTTAAAACAAATTAAAACTCTATAAATAGAATTACATTGCTTTATCTGACGTGTAAAACTCAGATCCACTATTTGCGGGTTCTCTAATTGACTGTCAGTTCTGACGGTCAATTTTCTTTGTCGTTAGTGTTCCTTTCTTGAACTGGTCATTGGGTATGTCTTTTCTTCTTCGTCATTTTTTTTCTCAAAACTGTGTCATCGGTGATGATCTCAATGTTATGTTATTGACCCGTCGGTGATGTCTTGTTCACTTTGTCTGTGCAACACTTGTCAGTGTTCGTCGGTCAATTCCATACTTAGCATTTTCTCATGACCTTTGTGTTCTGTCGAGTATGCTTGTTTTTCATCGGTAATGCTTGTAGTTCACCGGTAATGCTTGTACCAATGATCTATGTCAATGTTTTTCACTAAGTGTACTAATGGAAAAATTAATGTCATCAATCTCCCCCTTTGACATTAGTATCAAAAACATGATATGTGCAACATACTAAGTGTATTAGTATGTACACCTTTGTATACTCCTTCCTTAGTTATTTGAATGACTCCCCCTATGTATATGTCGATAAGTGTAAGTATATATACATATCCTTATGTACTTTTCTTTTCCCTTTTTTGATATATATTGTACATAACTATCTTTATATATTTGTTTCTTCTATACATACAATATACATTTCCTTTCTATTCCTCCTCTTTTTTATTCTAAAGGAAAAGGTACTTACAGCTTGTCAAAAAGGTGGGAAAGTGAGGATTTGATCTCCTCCATCATCTTTTCCCATTTATCCTTTAGCATTTCTAGAGCCATGTGCTCCAGTGATATCCTTACATATATATCATAGATGTTGTCTACTACAGACATCTCTGGGGTTGCAATAAGCTTTCTTGCTTCAGAAATATGCTGCTGTAGAATTGTAAGATTAGGCAAAATGCGTGTCTGTAGTTCTGTAATCTCACCTCTTAGTTGTGTTTTAGCATCCCATATTTCTTGTCTTAGCCTGTTAGCCTCAATGACCTTGTCATGATGTGCCTTGATACTATCTGCGTTTGAGGTTAGGCTTTGTGCACTTTCTGTGACATTAGAATCTATCTCTGCTAACTTGTCACTATTTTCCTTTGTAAAATTTTCAAGTGTGCACATATTTTGAACTAAGGTAATTGCTTCAGCAATCATTGGCTCTAATTGATCAGTTAGTTCAAAGAGCTTTACCTTGTTCAGTGCCACTTCTTGGCTGATTTTATCAATTAACTTGTATTGATACTTCTTTTCTGCTTGTTCTTCCATATCTTTTTTTGCATCTATATCCTGCTCTATGATTGCATCGGTAAGAACAACAATTTGTTCCTTAACTATAGCATTTTTTTCAAGTTTTACCTCAGGAACAAGTTGTTGGAGAATGTCTCTTGCTTTGTCATGTGCCATTGTTTCCCTATGTTCTTGTGTCATTTTCTTTTGAATGGCTTTCCTTTGACATAGCACTACAAACTCTTGAAGTTTATCACTATCCAAAGTGGTAATATCCCAGTTTGGAACTTCTATTACTTCATCCAGTGTAATAGCCAAGATGTCTTTCTTTACTATTTTCTTATTCTTCTTCTTTGGCTGGGTGGCAGATTGATGTACTACCATCTGTAAAGCTTGAGATTGGGTGGATTTAGTAGGTGAGGGTCAAGAAAATGAGGCATCCTTTTGTATCTGTTCTAAGTCCACCAACTGGTTTGGTGAAGACATCTCCTCATTTGCCTTAGGTGTATCAACAGATGTATCTTCTTTAAGTTTTATACCTTCATCCTGCTTGAGTCCTTCACTTTTATCTTTTTCTTCACCCTTTCTTAGTGTATCCTCTATTTTATTATCATCTTCTTTGTTTTGTTCATTTGACACTTCTTGTTGATCGTCGATTGTATCCTTCATTTTTGCATCTGTTTCCTTTTGAGTGTTGGATGCAACTTTGTTTTCATTCGTATCCATATCCTTTGGTATATTATCATCTTTCTTAGATGATTTTTCCTGACTTGACTGAATATCAATAGCATCTATTAATATATTCATGTTTGTAGGTGTATTGATTGTTACAGTGTCAATAGTTGTATCTTGTCTGTTAGTATTTCCCTTTGCAATATTTATGTCTTCATCTTTTTGAACTTCTGCTACAGGGTCTTGTCCTGTGGTGTCATTGACAATGTTGTTTAACCATGATTCATCATTTATATCATCAATTAAGTTACCTTTTATTGAAAATTCTTCTTTGGTAACTTCTTCATCCTCTAAATTGATGTGAATTAGACTTGCTGGTACTTGATTTTCCTCACTATTTTTAGGCCATTCTTCATCTATAATATCAATCTATTTTTGGCCAGTTATCTGTACCTCTTCACTATCTAACTCAGTTGTTGATTTATTTCTTTGGGTGACAGTTTCCTTCTCATAACTGCTCTCCTCAGTAGGATTGAGTATCTTGCTCCATGTATCATGGGTTTCTTGTTCTAGCTCTATAATCTTATCTTCAAGAAATTTATAAGCTCTCATTTTGGGTGAGAAATTTTTTGCATATTTCTCCATGATTTCATTAATTTCTTATCTTTTTTATTCAGGAGGCATAAGAGAAACCAGTACTCTTTCTCTTATCATTTTCTCCTCATGGAGTGCAAAAGTGAATCTAGAAGACATTCTAATCAACAGTTCTTGTGGTACATCACTTGTAGTGAATTGTAGTGGGATATAATAGTGTCTACACATCTTAGCTATAAGTGCATCTTCAATCTTATTCTGTTCTACAGAATCCCATCTTAACCATTTCCTAATCTTAGGATGTCCAAGAGATGGT